>JALCCF010000021.1:0-278406 GCA_023212605.1 Moesziomyces parantarcticus | reverse complement strand
CCCTCTCTCTCTAACACACACCTTGTTCGCCATTGTCACCATCAACACCATCAAATACGGTGTGCCCGTCATATACCTCGCCTCGCTTCGAACAGCCAGCTCGCTCGCTGTCATCCCCCTCGTGTTGTTCGCTCGGCAGGAACATGCCTAGTAACGCAACCGCCTCAAGCCAGCCGCCGCAGCCCCAGCCAGACTACATCTTCCGCCCCGAAGATCCGGAGCACGCAGACCAGGCTCGCGCAGACAGCGAGGTTCCATCCAACCCCAACATCGCCGCTTCCGGTCTCTCCCGTCGCTACCGCCAGCTCTCTTCCACCATGGATGCCAACGAGACCAAGTCGCTCACCCGGATGCAGATCCTCACGCCCCTCTCGGTGCTCCTCCAGATGGGCGTCATGATCCTGTGCGGTTCCAAGCTCATCAAGCCAAACTTGCAGCAGGTGTCACGCCGTCATCCCACTTACCTCTCCGTGCAGGACTCGTTCGTGCTCTTCTACTGGGCCATCCTCTACGTGCTCCTCATCGGATTCTCGGTCTTCCTCCTCATCAGCCGAACTCCAGAGACAAAGAAGGCGCTCGTTCACGGCGTCGGCACGCGCCTCGCTCTCTCCAATTATCTCATGGTTCTGTGGGCTGTCTTCTGGATCCTCGACCGCCCTCCCACCTTTATCCTGGGTACGGCCACTCTCGGCGTCATTGGGCTCTTGCTCCTCTTCAACGCGCTCGTCCTCGCCGTTCGCTACCCGCCCTCGCCAAAGCATCCGCTCGACTGGCTCTTCATCCACGTGCCCATCAAAATGTTCCTCGTCATCACGCTCCAGTACGATCTGTGGCAGCAGCTCTTCATGGCTCTCGGCTGGGACTTTGGCTCCGGCGGCCACGATGCGCTCGTCCAGGGCCTCTGGCCCGCCTTTGGCATCGTAGCCGGTCTCGGCGTCTTCTCGGCTCTGTGGATCTTTGCCACCGCCGATCTCACGTGGACTGCCGCAGGCATCTACCTCAACATCGGCCTGCTTTGGCACAAGCACTTCAGCCTCATCGGCGGTCGAGATGACGGAGAGCCGCGTCCAGCTCCTCTTACCGCAGCCATCATCCTCAGCATTTCGCTCCAGGCCGTGGCGTTCATCGCAGGCATTGCGTGGAGGCGCATCAAAGCACGACAGGAGGGTCGCATTGCTCTGCCGCTCTCGCCCGAGGAGGAGGCCGCCGTATACCGCGCAGAAGCGGAGCGAAACGCCCGCGCCGCCGCTGCAGCTGCCTCGTCGTCGTCGCAGCCGCAGACGAACGCATCGGGAGCGGTTCCCGGCACATCCAAGGTGGCTGGAAGCAGAGTCAGCGACATTGCAGAGGAGGAGACAGCGGCTGAGTCCAGCGGTCCCGCAACCACCAAGGTCACCAGAAAGCTTGGCGGCGCAGCCACCTCTCCTGCCAAGAAGTGATGTCCATCATCCACATGGATCTCTCTCCACTCCATCCCCCTTTCACAATCATCGCCTTACCTGGAAACCAAGCAACGTATCGACGTTCGGCACATTCAATTACTTGTATATTCGATCGCCATCTTATCCACAACTCCAACTCGACTGTGTCTCCCGCCTTCTTCAAGCGTGATTGCCCCTGAGAGATCTCGGGTCACTGTGCGACGAATGACCACTGTGCGGACTAGGGCTTGCCGGGCTTCTTGCTCGATGCTAGCGAGGGCGGTCTTTTGACCATGAGCAGGTTCCAGACGCGCAGACCTCTGTGGTGGTGAGTTGAGGCGTGGTCTCCGCTGGCTGCTGATCCGGGTTGTTCTTCCTCCGTGGTGGCACGCAGGTGTGCTCTGACGGGACGATCTTCTGCGCCCCAGAATCGGGATTTGCGCTGGATGCCGTACGCGCGCGCACGGATCTGCAGCGACTTGCGCAGTAGCAACAGCGCATCGTTTGTATCTCTCCTTCCCGCAATGGCTGCAGGAGGTGGCGTTTCATCCACCAGGTCCATGGGTCCGAAATCGACTAGCCAGCTCCATTTTTCCCGAACCTTGTCGGCTCCAGTCGCAATGTCGCCTACACTCAAGCCCAGCCCACGCGAGGCAGATGCTGACACGGCTCCAGGCTCTTTTGCCGAGCCACTGGCTTTTCGAACCAGTTGGCCATGCAGCTTACGCAGCGCTTCGCGGTCCATGAGGCCCTGTGCGGCAGCTTCCTCGAGCATCGTCGTGGCGAGCTTCTCGTTGCGCGCACGGTGCTTTTCGACCTTGCGCGCCGTCTTGGTAAATCGATTCGCCCACTGCGTCTGCCCGTCCAGGTAGCGCGCAACAGGACCTTCTTTGATACACCCGATCTCGTCGGGCCGCAGCTGGAGCGCGGCAAGATCCGACTCGGGTTCGAGCTGGCGTAGATAGCCGCGCACATCGACGCGCTCACGGATCATGAACGACTGGAACGACGGGCGCAGCAGCGGTACCTGCCCCGTGTATTCGTTCGCCACATCGCCAGTGCCGCGTCGCGGCCGCGAGGTGGTGGGCGACGAACCGGTGTCGCTGCGCGAAGTCGCTGCACTCCCGCTCGGATGCCCGTGCAGCGTGTCGCTGAGCAGCTTCGACATGGAGCGGTGTCGGGTTTTGCCAATGGCGTCGTTGGGCTGCTCTTCGCTAGCATTTGCTCTGCTGTCCAGCCCGGTTTGCGTCTGTTCGACTGCTGACATGTGCTCCGGCTCGGAGCGCAGACGCGAGTTCTCGTTGCCATCGGCTTCCGTCTGGCTGCCTTCGAGACTCGTGAGGGCAGTCAGGCCTCCGACCCCCGTACCTGCACCTGACGAGGCTGGGCTCATGCGCACCGACTCGCTCAGGCTCGCCCCTTCGCGCTCAGACACCATCAACGAAGGCTGAGAGCTCCTCAACGACGAGGCAAGGGGCGGTGAGACCACCTCTCCGCCCAGATTGTCGTCGATCTCATCATCGTCACTCTCGGCACCATCTTCGTCCCACTCGTCGTCCTTCTCCCTCGCATGCTCCCCCTCGGGCACCTCGGGGAAGGGATTCTTGATGTTGGTCGGCGCGCCCGTGACGTGTTTGACGAACGAGGCGACCGCACGGTACGCAAAGCGCGACTGCGACGTGAACGCAAACGCGGTGAGCACGTGGCACATTTGATCGTAGATCTGCAGATGCACCTTAGTCGGCTGCGAGTCGAACTTGGCCGCGTTCTCGCGGTTGCGCTGCGAATGGTCGAGCAGATCTTCGCGCAGCGGATAGCGCTGCGGATGCGCCGCGCGGTGGGCGAGGTAGACGATCTCGTCCCGAAGCACCTCGGCATCGCCAGCCAGAATGTATAGTGGAGGAAGGCCGCCGAGCGAGCCGCTCAGGACGGCGGAACACAGGGGATGCGTGAGCTGGTCGTTGGTTGCGTATAGCTGGATCTGCTCGCGCAGCTCGATGTCCTGCTTGGCGGCATCGGCGGTGTGGATCTTGATCGGCTGCGACCAGAGCAGATCTGGAGCTGGTGGAACGCCGCCACGCTCCTTTCGGCCGTTGCCCTGGGACTGGTCTGCGTTCAGCTTCTCTGAAGCTTGCGACGGACGCAGATTGCCAGCATCGTGGCTCTTGCGCGCAGCCGGCTCTGTGTCTTCCTCGACGTCGCTCTGAGGCGAGTCGACGTCTTCAACACCGACAGGCACCTTCCTTCGCGGCTCATCGGAGCTGTCTCGCTCTTTCCCTTTGTCTTCTTTCTCTGACTTGGTAGCGTTGATGGGCCAGAGCGTCGAGGGCTTGTGAATGAAGCCGTAAGGTGGGATGATGTCCGTCTCCGTGTTCTGCAGAATCGACGGGAAGGAGTGTGTGAGATCGCACCAAGGCGAGATGAGAACTGCACCAGCAGGCGCGGGCAGGCCCATATCGCGAATCACCGTGAGAAGCGCCAAACTCAAGCCTCCACCTGCGCTATCTCCGGCTACGACGATCTTCTTCGGGTCAACTGGACGGTGCTTTGCACCCTTGGGCGGGTCGATGAGGTAGAGATAGGACGCTACCGCATCCTGCAGCGCACACGGCCACGGGTACTGGGGCGCCTTGCGATAGATGGGTGCGAAGCACTTGCCGCCAAACTTGCGCGCATAGCGGACGATCTGGTATCGATGCGTCGCGAGCGAGCCAAAGTAGTAGCCACCGCCGTGGAAGTAGAGCATGACTCGCTGCAGGCGGTCGAGCTCTTCGGACTCGGTGTCGCCAGGGCTGGAGTCAGCATCGGATGCTGGGTCCGCTGCGTCGACGGTGGGCTGTGCATTTTCAGCGTCGCTCGAGGCTGCTGATGCTGCGTCGTCGGCAGGCGGTGCTGGGGCACTCGGGACGGCGGGCTGACTCCCACTACGTTTGCGGTCGTGCGAAGGGCGCTTGAATGATTGCGAGCGGCGCTTGAGCGCAGACTCGGTCTTTGCTCGCATGGCACGGATCTCGGAAAGCGCTCGCTCGTGGCGCTTGTTCCTGCGACGTTTCTGCTGCTTTGCCAATGCTTTCGCACCGCTGCTGGCTTTGTCCGCCTTGTCGCTGTTGGTCTGTGCAGCTTCGCGTTGGGCTTTCTTCTCCATGGACTTCATCTTCTTCCAGTCATTCGACATGGCGATCCACTCTCCCTGCACGCCTGGCATCGATCGGAGCTGCCACCACTTTTCGCCCCCCACCAGCTTTTGCAGGTCCTCTGGTCCGAGATGGTCGATGATGAGCTTGGCCGCCTTGTCGCAGCTTTCCATCGGGATCATCACGGGCAAAGTGGTGGCCCATGGGATAGGTGGAGCAGGCGCATCGGTGAAGTCCTGAATCGCCTCGACGGTGTCGCTGGTGCCGATCTCGATGAAGGCCTTGACGATGTGGAAGGCTTCGTCGAACATGAACTCGTCCAGGGCGTTGTGCCGGTTGTGTGTGGGCGGGCCATTGCCGTTCTTGCCAGAGCGACCCTTGAGCGAGCGCTTGGCCTTCTTGTAGTAGTGCTTGAAGAAAGTCTTGGTGACCGTAGGCGCCAGGTTGACGGCAGTGCCGGCGGTGGTGATCGTCATGGCTACTCCACCTTAACGATACCGAGCCATGCGAGAAGGCAATGATGCGCGAGACGTTAGCGGCGAGACGTTAGCGGCGAGAGGAGGGGCGCCGTCAGCACGTTGGGATGGTGGTGCGTGCGGCTGCGAGTACAGCCTGAGGTGTGTGGCAGACGTGAAGAAGAGGATTCGCATGACACGCGGGCCCCCGTGACATCGTCCGGATCAGCGACCGTTGGCCGCCGGATGACGGCTTTTTGCCGTTCTTACTTGGCTCGCGTGCCCAAATTAGCGACGAATGCAGGGGAATCACCAAGTGCACCGCAGCGACGCAGCCAAGCGTGGGCCCTGCATGATGGATGGATTGCATGCAGTCATCCTGCAGTCGCCATCCGCGCCGCGCCCCTACTCCACATGAAGGTCCGAATTTGCCGCAGAGACCACCTCGACCCTTTTGCCGCTCCTCATCCTGCACATATGAACACACGATAAGAGCTGCAGTGGTCGCTAACAGTGCTACATTCAGTCGCATGAGTAAACTATTCGTCAGCGTCCTGTTCGGGAGCCCCGGCTCGCGGTCGAAGCACCGCATCTTTGGGTCGGGTCTTGTCCCAGGCGATGGCGCGGAAGGCTGGGAATCGCGGATAGCCGTCCTCGCTGAGCTCAAAGAAGCGGTAGTTGATGATGCTGCCAATCGGGGGCGGGTCGTCGCGCTGGGCATCCGAGAGCCCTGTGCCGACGCGGAAGACGGTGCCGCACTCCATTTGCGCAACCAGTGAGCCGGTGCGTCCTTCGTGTTTACCGGTGCCCTCCGCGTAGCCGATCACCACGGCCTCGGCATCGTACCACGACTTGAGCTTGAACAGTGTGTTGCCTCGGCGGCCTTCATACCTTGAGCCCGGCTGACGGAGCATGAGGCTGTTGATCATAGTGAAAGAGTGGACAGCATCAGCTAGGCATGCTCTCGTCACGCTGCCGAACGTGTATGCCGCTTACCCTTCTCCGCCTTTCGACTCGACGGTCTCCATCAGCTTGACCAGGTGGTCGCGGCCCTCGCAGTTGACGTGCTGCACGAGCTTGATCGACGAGCCGTGAATGGCATCAATGTCGAGACCATCAGTTGACCCGAATCGCTTCTCGAGCTCAGCCCATCGCTCCTCGACTGGTCTCGAACCCAAGGATGGCGAGTCAAAGATCTGCTCGAGCACATATCGATTGCACGACGATATCAGCGACAACCAAGGAGAAGGACGCGGCGGCGCAACCACGATCGGACTTACCATGAACTTGATCCGGTTCCATTCGCTCGAACTCTTTGATTTGCGCCGACACACATGCGAATGGGTGTAGGTCGACCGCAAGGAACCGAGTAGCGCATAAGGATGGGGCCGACGGGAGGTCGACAGAGTGGCGTCGATGGTTCCGGCGTTGAGGGCAGAGGTTGAAGTGGAAGTGGACATCAAGGGAGCATCGGATGGAAGCTGATCAGCATTCGTCCTGCGCATCTGAACCAGGGGATCTCGACGCGGCGGGCCACTCGCTACTGGCTCTTTGGCAGACACAGGCTTCGCCCGCCGCCGACGCAAGATCTTTCCGCATCGGGGGCACCGTTTTACAGTCGCATGCCGCCGAGGAGCAAGCTTCGAGGGAATCGCAGTCTTGGAGTCGCTAGACCGCTCGAGCGATCGACCGAACAGAGCTCGTAACAAGGAGCGCGGCAAAGCGGCGCGTTCCGCAGGGCTACGTTTGAGCTTGAGCTTGCGTCGCAAGGCTCCTCTGCTCGTTCGTCGGCTAGCTTTGAGAACGGAAGACTTGAGCGTTTTCCAAGCAGACAACGACAGTACTGGCCTGCACTGCCCGCCAGCGTCGGGCCGGCCGAGCGCCTGGTAGGTCGCTGCGAACCGTTCGGCACGCAAGCGATCTTGGCTCGCAAGCTGCCCGCCCAGCTGTTCGCGCAGCCACTGGCGCTCCATCGAGTCGCGTTGGAGATAATGGGAAAACGTTCGCAAGCGGCCCAGTCTTACAGTAGTACGGCAAATTTGCGACGTCTGGGAGAACATGCCCCTCGCCATCCAGAGCTCGCCGTCGAGAGTGATGTCCTTCGGCAAGCCTGAGCAAGGAAGTAGAAGGAGCGGTCAGATCGATTGCATCCAGGCAATGGCAGGCCCCGTTCAGCCGCGACTTACGTTCCTTCCACCACGTTGGTGCGTTCCACTCGATCTTCTGACGAGAGTAGAGTCTCTGGCCATCCCAGAAGGCTCTGACCCCATCGAGCTTCTCGCTGACCCACCAGCCGGTAGGATCCATTGCTTTGGAACGAGGCTTGGATGGATCGGCATCCAACAGCCAAGGTTTTGCCAGCAGAAGAGAGATCTAGGATTGCCGGATGAGATTTCAACTGGGGTCAGCGGACCAGCAATGAGAACGACTTCGAAAGCTGCCAACCTACCTTGTCGTCGGAATCGTCATTCGCCGACGCTCTACCGCGCCGAGCACGCTTTGATGGCGACGCATAGATGCTGTCTGGATCGAACGCGTCCCGATGCTCTTCTTCGTCTTCATCATCAGGCCTAGACCTGCTGAGCGGAGCAGAGGTCGTTGAGGGCTTTGAGGCTGGTGGAGGAGGCGTAGCGGTGCGTGTCGGCTGAGTTCCGGGATGAGCTTCGTCCTCGGTCTCGGTTTCGGTCTCGCTGTCGTCGGCCGGTTTGGCCCGCCGTTGCGAAGTTGAGCCAGAGAGCTTACTAGGCTCAGTTTCTCTGCCTGCTGGCTTTGGAGCTGGGGGATCTTTCGCCTTTTCCATGTTTGATGTGGATGCCTCGGGCTGACTTTGGGAGAGCTGACGAAAGTGGTCGTCCAGCACACCTTTGGCGTGCATGTGGCGGGTGTGATGTCCTTGTGAGGCAGTTCTGCGGAATTTATTGATCTCCCAGATGGTGCTCTTGGCCTCTTGAGCAAGAGAGATGCGCTCTGTCTCGTAGGCCTCCCCGAGCACGTCCTTGAGGTGCTGGCAGGTCTTGCGCATCTTGTCTCGTTCGGTGCTGAACTTCCAAGCTGGACACGAGCAGATGTAGTAGCCTTCCGCGAACCGCTTGAGGACGAACGAGGAGGCTGTTGTGCCCGGTGCGGAGATGCGAAACGGCTCGTTCAAGGGGATGCGACTGAGCGGGGCGACGTCTTTGGCATCGACGCTGGTGCGGTAGCCGTACTCGTCCTGCCGGATCATCTTGGGTATGTGAAGAACTGCGGTCTCTGGGTCGATGACCTCGGCCATCGTCACACTCGTTAACATGATGTCAACAGAGTCGATGGCGAGTTTTGTGAGATCAGAGTGGGATGGGAAGGAAGGGAAACAGGTATGTCGCGCGCCAGTAGTGCGGCTTGACTATATGCGCAGCAGGGTGCGGATCAGAATTTTGACACTTGTCGGATGAGCATTCTGAAGGATGCTCGAGGCTCGGAGTGAGGAAGCGATGTGACAACAGAGAGGATCCTCCTCTCCGCTTTGTGACGGTAGCGGATGTGAGAAGGAAAGGCGGAATGTATGCTGTTTGCATTCGAAGCTTGTTTGAGCGGCTTGGACCCTGACGCGCCTTCTCCACTCCGACTGAGCCACGCGCTGTCAGATATGAATCCCGCGTTCCGAGATGAGCGGGTCGGGTGTCGGAGTGTGCTTCCAACTGTGTCAACGCGCGCGTTCTTCCCGCCATCTTCTCCCTCTCCTGCTACCGCCCATTGCCCACACAGCTCGAGCATACCGCCAAAATGTCGACGATCAGCGAATGTAAGTGCGATTGAGCAAAGCAGAGCATCGAATGCTGTCGCGATTGTCATGCGGCCGGGTTATTGACCTCCGAGTTCATCTTGACAGGGATCCCCGAGGGCCTTCTTCCGCGTTGGCTCCTCATCGTTGCTGCTACCGCGTACGCTTACGGCACGAGCAATTTCCTCAAGCACACCGCCGGCGCAAAGGTGTACTCGAGCGCAGGCGCGCAAGGTAAGCCCGCAAGTTCTCAGAAGGTTACCCTCGACGCTCTGGCTTTGCTCACCTCCTTCCTCTCCGTCTCTCGACGGCGATTTCGCATTTCATCTTCGCCCAGTCACCCCACTGTCCGGCCGCCTGTTCGGTATCTGGAACATCACCGCCGCAATCATCCGAACTTACGCGGCTTACAACATCCATGACAAGGTGTACGTTTCCATTCACCGTTCACAGTCTCGACTCCTGCGATATCTTGCGAGCTTTCTGCTGATCTCCCTTTCGATTCATTCGCTCTTCGGTGTCCATTGTTTGCAGTGCCTACGAGCTCTGCATGTGGTCTTTCGTCATCGCCCTCGTCCACTTTGTCTCCGAGACGTTTGTATACAGGACCGCCAAGCTTGGGCCCGGAATCATCAGCCCCCTGATCGTCGCTTGTAAGTGCTCTCGGCTTTCATCAGCGGCACGACTCATCCTGGAAGTCGTACTGACGATGGTTTTCGGCTGTTCACCTGCGTCCTTATGCCAGCCTCGAGTCTCACCACCATGTACCTCAACTACGGCCACTACGTTCGATGAGCACGTGTGGCCCACCGTTAGCGGCTCTCCTGAGTCACAGGCCTGCGATACCAACGCTTCACACCGACAGCAAATCTTGGGAACACACTAAGTCTCGACCAATCAGAAGTGGAAAACGATTAAGCTTTTTGCTCGTCTATTGTGCAGGATACTGGGAAAAAGGATGACGTGAACGAAAATATAGAAAGCGAAGAGGCGAGCGATATACAGCTCAAGCCTGAGGCTGAGGAAAGCAAAAGCGGGCCCGCCCTTCTTGACCGAAAGCCGTAGGGCCCGGACGCCGAAATGAAAGCAGAGCTGGCGGTGGGCCGACTAGGCGGCTCCGGGTGCGGGCTTGCCGTTGCACGTCCACGAGCCGTCGCGCGTGCCGTACCTTCCGACGACCTTGTAAGGGTTGAAGCCGATGGTGCTGGCGACGGTCTGACTGCCCTTGTAGCCATTCTGACGGACAATGTTGACAGCCTGTGGGATGACCGTGTCGACCGTGCCTTGAACTGTCTCATGATTCAGAACAATGGCGTGCTTGGGCGCCTTGAGGTTCTTATACAGGTTCAGACCTGCTTGGACGCCATCTCCGTTCGCATCCCCGGTGTCCATATTCCAGCCCACAACGACTAAGCCCCATCGGTCGTTAAGGTACTTGACCTGGTCGGGACGAATGTTGCCGTAAGGAGCGCGGAAGCAAGCTGGGACGACGCCGAGGATCTTCCAGAGCGCGTCCTCGACGAGCTGAATCTGGCGGTCGAGCTGTTGGTTGTTGAGCTTGCTGATGTCCGGGTGACCCCAAGTGTGCGAGCAGATCTGGTGGCCTCGCTCGTATGTGTAGCGAAGGTTCTGCACCTGAGCATCCTCGTAGATGCAGCGGTAGTTGTTGCCGTTGACGAAGAAGGTTCCCTTCTGGCCACCAGCGTTGCCGAGGGTGTCGACGAGTTTGCGCTCCCACTGGTACGGACCGTCGTCAAACGTGATCGAGAGGCAGCTCGCCGTGTTGCATCGAGTCTGGACGCCAGTGATCTGAGCTCCTCGCCTCGAAAGCGCTGCCGAGGGTCCAACTTCGCGCTCGTAGATCGTGTAGTCTTCCGCAGGCAGGGCGGCAAGCTCGCGGCGGACATTTTCCGAAATGTGGTCCGGAATCGTGCTCATGACGGTCGGCGAGGCGCTGACAGGTGCCATAAGGCCGGCGCTCAGAGCAGCGCCAACCGCAAGGATGGAGGAGAAACGCATGGCGAAGATCGTGATGGGGACGTTGCAGGAAGGCAAGGGTCGAGGAAGGAGGCGACGGTGAAAGGGTGGAGAAGGGATAGGGATAGCAAGAGGTTCACGCAGTGAGGGCAGGACATTTATATTCAAGCTTGTTTAAGGAACCCGTGGGGCGGCAAACGTTTAGGATCCCGCCATCGCAGGGTCACCCAGGTGGCTTGAGGCAGGAGATTGCACGGGATCTCGCATGAGGTTCAATCAGATGGGATTGGTAGGTGGGCTTATGCGCGGGGCTTGAGCACGAGGTCAAGTGGGCTTGTTCTAAACAAATGAGCCGGGGAGTGGGCGTGCAGAAGGCTGCTGAGATGAGGCGAGTAGCGGAAGAGCGACGTCCTGCCGCTGCTTGGCACGGAACTTGGCGTATCCAGCAGCACAAGCGAGGCCCAGAAAATGGGACCGGCGGAATGAAGTTCGTATGTTCTACAGAAGAAGCATTGCTGGGTATGTACCGCGCGGTGCTCTTCCATTTCTTGAGAATAGGGCGTGCTCAGAGTCCGGTCCCCTTGCGGCGCTTTCGTGGGGCCTAGCTTGAACCCCTGCGACCGCGACAAAGATGCAGGTTGTTACCACAGCCACCATCAAACGAGACAAGCGCGCCCACCAACCTCGATTGCGTTGTCGCAAGCTGCTTATCCGGTGGACGGTGTGGGTTGAACTACACGGAAAGCGAGAGGAAGCACCACGGAATCCCGGAGCTTCGTTCCCGCTGGTGGCGAGCGCGACTGGGCTCAGGAGAGCGAAGTTGAGGTCAGGGGCGCCAAGGAGCGGTGCCAAGCGTTGCGATCTTGTGCCTGCTGAGTTCGGCAGCGTTTTTGCCGCCTCGAGCGGGCCAAACTGTGACAGGCAGTTGCTTTCATATTGTACTCCCGCCCAAGCCCCGCGGCTGAAAGCCTCTGAGCGGGCAAAGCGTCAAGTGATTGCTCGCTGCACCAGGCGCCACATTGAGATCTGACGGGTGGGCAGTGGGAAACGTGCGGGAGCGGGGCTTGCAGATCTGATGCGGAGCCCAAATTGACGCGTCGCCCGCATCTGCGATTTCGACCCTCATCTGGTCTGCAAAGCGTTGCGGCAAACATCCTGGATCTTGCGAAAACCTTCAACGAGACAGCTAATGTTGCTTGTACTGGCTCGCCATTCTAGCATTGCAACGAAGCTTCGAAAGGATCGACAGCCGACATTGGGTTGACAGCAATCTGCGGGTATGGCGACCCTTTAAAGTAAGATGCAGGGCCGGGTATGGGAGGTGCGTTTTTATGCAACGTGTGTTTGCGTTGCTGCAGATCGACGAGATGCGTGCGACAAGGGAGCGAATCAAGGCGATGCGACACGGCAGAGCTGCAAGGTGTCAAGCAACGGTCCTGAGGCAAAGGCATCCGAACCCGCCTCCGTTTGCTCGCGGCGTCAGACGACGGGCAGCTCCAACGCACATGCCGGGAGCGTTCCGCACTCGCGCGGCTGCAGCCGTGTTTCACGCCGACAAACGGCCAGCGCGGTGTTGGTTCGAGGCAGAAAAAGGGGCCTTTTTGGAGCGGGATCGACGACGCGCCTAAGCGAGCAACGCAAGGGTCCGCTGACTCCGCACCGCAAACTCGTTTCCTCGCGTTGGTCGTCGCAGCCAGCTGGCGTCGAAGCAGCTCGTCATACCGCGTGACTCTCCGACCATCGGTCGGTCAACAGCGCTACGTCGTATTTCTCCTTCAACATCTCGCGCCGTCCCTGCGGACACTCTCGAAATCTGGGTGCGGCAGTCTTCCATATCTTCTCAACAGCATCTTCCCGGCATTTCTGCGTCCAGCGCCCAACACACTCTCTCTCTCACCAGCAATCTATCGGCTATCGGGCACGATTTGTAGACAAGTCTAGCCGATAAAATTTATTTAGAGCGATCGGCAGTGGCAGAGTGCCTTGATCTCGTCCGTGCCGCTCTTGCAGCAGCCGCCAACAAAGACGCCGCTCCACACATCCGGGAAGCTCGCATCGTTCCCGGAGGTGATGCGCTTGGCGAGCTTCATCAGGTTCGCAGCCCACGACGCCGCCGAGTTGTCGCCTCCATACGGCCCAGCAGTCGAGGGCGTGAGCCACACTTTGCGCACGGGGTCGTACACCAGTCCGCCGTCGGGGTATAGGAACAGCAGCGGCTTCGGCATCCCCAACGCACTCCTCTTGCGCTCCAGATCCAATCCACCCTCGCTCGCGGAACGGTTGAGCGTCGCGAGCGATGCGGACATGCGCTCGACCAGCCTGGGAAGTAGGTACGGCTTGGTGCAGTTGATGCCGATACCCGAGATCGGCCACTGCGACTCCTGGCCCTGCACGTCAGTGTCGGTGACAATCTGCACGAGCCAGTCCATTTCTTCCTGCACCGCGCCATCTTGGTCCGCGGCATCGTCGTCGTCATCTTGATCCATGTCAACGTCATCGTCCGTCTTATCTTCGGATCCGGTGCTGAGAGGCGGCCAGGGCAGGCGGCGGTCATCCGGGAAGGCGAAACTAATGTAGACGGGCTTCTTCTCCAGCGCCATGCCTCGTTGGGCGTGGCTCTTGACCACGTTTTCGAGCGCCATACGGAAGGCGAGCGCCTCGTCAGCTCGCGGCACCGTCTCCACTGTCAGCACACCGACATCCTTCCAGCTAGGCTGAGCAACGAATGCCTCGATCCTTCGCTGGTGGAATGCCGCCATCTCTTCGATCGACGGTTGTTGCTCGCGCTGCGGGTCCGATTCCGGAAGGAACGTGCGTCGGTAGTCGCCCGTGTATTCGGCACCATTGCTGAGCATGCCACCGTAGGGACCCAGGCTGAGACTGATCAAAGGGCGAGTAGGATCGCTGCCGCTGCTGTACGTGTTGAGGGCTTCGCAGGCTAGGTCGACTGCCTTGGACATGATGCGCGATGCCGATTCCTGGTTATATTGGGCGCGCTCGAACGATTCCACCGATGCTTGATAGGTCGATGTACCGATAATTCCGGCGCCTGCTTGCAAGTAGTGAAGGTGGGCATCATAGATTCCCTTCTGACCCTTGCCATTGCTTACGTCTTCCTCCTTCTCGTCCAGCAGACGCGCGCTCCAAAGCGGACCCTTGGACAGGTCAAAGTTCAGTCCATCTTCGAGATAGGTGGCCAGTCCTCCGTCCAGGATGCCGATGCGCGAGGAGTCGAGCAGCGCCTCGAGAGCGCTATGGTTGATCGGTGGTGCAGTCATGTCGAGACAGCCAAACGATGAGGTGCGTGCGATGGTGAAGAAGAACGGGAAGCAAGATGTCGTTCGGCAAAACTTCTCGCCCTCAGAGTTTTCAAGCTCGCTATTTGGCCGACAATTTCGCCGCTCGTGTGACCCATCTCTCTGCGCTATCTTATCGGATTTTTTTCGTCTGGCGTTGACAGAACGTGCGATCTCACAACTTTCAAGATGCGACACATCCGAAAAAGTTCAGTTGTGTATATCCGACACAGAGGCTCACACATAGGTTCTGAGATAACCCCTGATATATAGGGTGATCCAGAACACTCCAGAGGCTCTATGCAAGGATACACACAGGCTGTATATCACCAAATATACAGGCTGGTTAGAGGCTGTGTGTCAGGAATACAGAGGTGAGTTAGACGGATGCTAAAAAATGCGAGATGGTGTTAGGGTGCCTCCTCCTGACTCACGCTTACATAAGCTGCTCATGCACAGTCGCTCACGCTCATGCACAGCCGCTCACTCTCATGCACAGTCGCTCGCTTGGCCCTCACTTTGCTCACTTTGCTCACTTGCTCACTTAGCTCATTTCACGCGAGGGTACTCCGGACAAATGAGGCCAGCTCTGTGCATGTGAATCTCTGCGCTTTTGACAGGTTTGGTGCATTGGTTTTGCTTCTGTGTTTTGCTTGATATATAGGGTGATATACAGCCTGTGTGTGCGCTCAACTTGACACAGAGCTCAGTCAGATGCTCAGATTTGCATACCTCTAACCCAAGGTTGATATAGAGGGTCATACAGAGGCTGTGTATAGCCTCTGTGTTGCTGGATCTCACACAGAAGCTGTATATCACCCTATATATCAGATATACACACACGAACTTTTTCGGATGTGCGAGCAGCGCACGGTCGAGGGTCTTCCGAAGATGTGCGGAATTTAAAGCTTTGGCCGCGGCAGGGCTCGCATCAACTGGAGCGGGTTAGTTCGTGCCGACGGCAACTTGACCTGCAGGCCCTGGGGTCCCTTCACCACTCATTCTTCCCCGCTCGCCACAGATAGCAAACGCTGCCCAGCGATTGGACGGTCCGCCGGTCAAGCACGAGGGATTCCCACTCCTTGCTCTCCTCGAGAGCTCGTCTGCTTCCCACCTCCATCCTCCAAAGCCGCAGAGGTCAAGCGAAGGGACGCACGTACAAGCTCAGCGAGGTCGGATCGCCAACATGCTTGTGCCGCTCATCGTGTCGTCGATCGCTGCGGGCTTGCTGTCCGTCACGTCGTACTTCCCCTACAAGAACCACCTCAAGCTCCACGGCGATGCTCTCGACGCCAGCAGTCTCGGCTCGGAGAACTACCGCCTCAACCTCGAGCACTGCCAGCCCATCTCAACACGGCTGCCCAACGAGCCGGCTGGGCCGGTCGAGCCGTCGTTCTGTGAAGACATCGTGCTCGATCGTCGCACTGGCGTCGCCTACCTGAGCTGCGATCCGACTCGACTCACCTGGGATGCACGCGCAGGCATCTACGAAGACGGAAGCGATCGGCTAGCCTCGGAGCACGGAACGCCTGGTATCTGGGCTTGGGATACCAACAGACGCAGTCTTCCACGCAAGCTGTTCATTTCTTCGCCACCGCCCGAGTATCCCGTCCAGGCCCCGGCTGATCTTCAGTCCACCTTCCACCCGCTTGGTATCGCCGTGACCCCTTCGCACCCGTACTTTGCGGAAGAGGCTGACGAGGGCGAGGAACCAAGGCCGGAGCCACCGGCCAACCTCGTGATCGTGGCCAACAAGCCGTACGCCGACCGCCCGGGCGTGGTGGACATCTTTGTGCACGACCTCGACAAGGTGGGCGGCAAGGACCACACAACGCTGCGATGGATCAGGCGCGTGCAAGGAGATGAGCTGAGCGGAATGCAGCTCGACTGGGACACGCACTTCAACGTCGACCCCTTCCGCATCACCGTGTTCGAGGAACAGTACTCGCAGCGCATGGATCGCCACTATCCTGAACCCACATACGTCAAAGAGGATCCGGATCATCTTGCCGGCTTCCAAGACGAGGATCCCGCTTCCATCGCAGCCAAGCACATCCGCATCCCGAGCTTCTTCATCACCTCGCTGCCCGACCGTACAGCCCAACCTGCCTCTGCTGCGGGTGCAGAGCGTTCATCGGTGTTCTCCGCGATGTGGCAGCCCGTAGCATCGCTCCTCTCTTCGAAGTACTCGCTCGCTGCCGACACCGTGTCGCGCAAGATCTTCCTGCACCACTCGTCGATCAACAAGACGCTCACCGTGCGCATGGACGGTGGCGATCCGGAGCTGTGGCAAGGCTTCCCGCCGCTCATCCAAGCGTGGGACGGTGGCGGAAAGAAGACGGGCTCCAACTCGTCGGCTACGGCGCTCTTCCTGCCCACGCTCACTTCGGATACGGCCAAGGTGCAGGAGTGGGAGCAGCACTGGGTGCGCGGCGTTGCTGGCGGCATCCGTGAACACCGCGTCCATCTGAGGGAAACCACTGCCGAGGGCAAGGTGAACAACATCCTGCAGCTGTTCAAGACGTATACGCCTTCGTTTGTCAACTTTTTCTCCATGGATCACGAGACGCCCGTGCGCGCGCTCGTTGTCGATCCGCACGGCCGCACCTGGACGGCGGGCAACCCGAACACACGCTCGGTCGAGAAATGGATCGCAGCACAGCGCAATGAGCGACGACGTCGACTCGGCTTGCCCCTCCCTGCCGGTTCGACTCAGACGCTCTCGAGCTCTGATCGCCCTTCGAGACCTGCGGGTAGGATCGATCAGACCACATGGGTGTTCCGCCACTTTGGCAGCGTAGTCGCACATCCGTGGCAGACGGAGAAGCTCGCCCTCAAGAAGCAGAAGGGCGTGTGGCTGCGCAAGGAGTTCCACACGTTCAACGTCTTCAAGAGCCCCGCCGAGACCAAGGCGCAGATCGAGGCACGCAGCGAAGACGAGCTGGTCAAGCGCGGCTTCCTCCCCACCGTTCCCACTGGACTGGCCATCGACATCCACAAGAAGATGCTCTACGTCACGGGCGCCTACGAGGAGCGCGGCATCGCCATGTGCGCCCTTCCCGCCGACTGGGTCGAGGCTTGATCGCTGTCCGCTGCCGTGTATGTGTTCCACCGTTCATTGTGGAAATTGTAGAAATACGATAAAATGCACTAAATAATCAGGGCGCGGAAAATGAGGCACAAATTTACAGCGTCGGCGGCTGGCGGCAGCGCGAAATGTTGTGTGAAGATCCTCAGAGCGCGACGTCGGCGAATTTTAAAGCTCCGCGTGGGATTGGCTCTCAGGCACAAGACAGGGGCGTGGTAGCGAGTGTCTGTCTCTTGCCGCTAGTTGCTGTCAGAGATGGAGCGGTTCAGGGCAGCACACGGTGTTGAGCCATTCTCTAGCGGAGCCGTTGCAGTGCGTGTGCTCGTTGGGGCAACTTCCGTTTCAGGCAGGTCCAACCCAAAACCCATGCTCATGCGCAGCTCGCTTGCGCTCGTCGACAGCTCGCGCTCCCTGCTCAGCGCACGATAGCCGCTCACCGTCATACGTGCATTCGAAAGCGGCAGAAACGTGCATGATTGCGAGGTCATCTCGCGCTCACCGCTCTTGGATGTCACGGTCGGAGGGGGATCCTCGTTGCTCCACAGGATGTGTCCGGCAAAACCTTGCACCTAGTTGCCGTGCTCCAGACAAAGTTCTCTCCGACTGAGACCGTTGAGTCCTATGGATCTTGCGGCGGCCCAAACCATCTTGCCTCTTCCCCACCAGCTTCCTTGTCACTCTCTTGCACACATTCTTTTGAACCACGGTCGTTATCGTAACCAATTCTGCTTCTCTACACCAGCAGCAAGACTGCTACCCTTTCTATCGCCATCAACCAACACCAACAGCCTTTTGGACAGCCATGCCGAGCTTCACCCTGTCGCCTTCCAAGCCAGCCAAATTCAGCGATGCCAATGGAAAGTACACGCGCATCGAAAGCGGCAAGATCCCATCGCGCGGGCGGTCCCTCGGTGCATCTCGCCGCGGAAAGTACAGTCTAGCGGTGGCCGCAGCAGCAGCATCGCAGGCATCGTACGCTGCCCGAGCCGGGAGCTCGGGCGACGACGATGATCTGCATGCCGCCAGTGTGGTCGAATCAGCCTCTCCCAGGCGGAGAGCACGAGGGAAGAAAGGCAAGACGCTCGACGAGGTGGCGGCTACCGCTGGTCGGAGAAGTGTCGCCATGATCATGGACGATACCACCTCGCCGCCATCCACGTCGCCTGGTGCACAGGACGATACGTCGGCTACACCCAGCAGTGCCTCGCTGTTCGTCTCGCATGTGCAGGGCATCATTGCGCTGATCGGCGTCATTGTTCTTCTCATCCTCGTTCGATTCGCAAAGATCTCGGTGGACAATGCCACGTATGTGCGCGGCGTGCTCAACATGCTCACTGGCCTTGCAGCCACGGCATCCGCACACAAGCTCTCGATGACCGTGGCTGTGTCGTCTCTCGCCTCGATCCGCAGCGTCGATTCGGGCAAGTCCAAACCTCCGTCCACGGCGGTCACCGTCGCAGCCATGGGCCTCAACTCTTCGCAGGCTTTCAACCTGATCTTTGGCAGCGACCAATTCTTCCAGATCGTGAGCTTCATCGAGGCCATCTGCTCGGCCGTCGCGTCGTACATGGCCGGATCATCGATCGTGACGAGCACGACCGAGTTCACCAAGAACGGCACCTCATTGCTCGAGCTCGACATCAGCCAGGCCGCCACGCTCTGGGGCATCTGCGGTCTGTGGATCGTCGCACTCGCCTTGCACGCCACCACGGCATTTGCAAACAAGACCACCATCCAGACCGTCCAGGTGGCGAGCCAGGAAAGCATGCGCGAGATTGTCGCCGTCATGCACACTGAGAGCGTCTACTCTGGCAAGCAGTAGCCACTTTCCGTCCGTCCTTACATACAAGATCGATTGCCCCATCCTCTTATGCTGTAGTTTCCCGAACATCCATGTCGTCTCGTGTCGAACTTGCAATACTTAGAACTTCATCCATACCCAAAGTGGCTAGACTGGTCGTGTAGGTCGATGCGGTGTGATGCGAGGTGTCCTCGGATTAGCAAGTCGTTGGAATTGTGTGAGGTATCAAACAAAACTGTCATGAGTGCGTCGTGGAGCGGCGCCTGTGTTGGGAGGCACCGTTTACTGGGCAAGAAGCTTCTCGATGGTGGGAGCGATGGCGGATGGCTTGGTGTTGGAGCCGTAGCGCTCGACGACCTTGCCGTTCTTGTCGACGAGGAACTTGGTGAAGTTCCACTTGATCATCTCGGTGCCGAGGATGCCCTTCTGTTCCTTCTTGAGGAACTGGAAGACCTCGTTGGTGTTGCTGCCATTGACGTCCGACTTGGCCATCATGGGGAAGGTGACGCCGTAGTTCTGTGTGTGCGGATCATATCAAGTGTTGCGGGTCAGTGAATGTCCGCAAAGGATTTGTATATGCCGTGTATACTCACGCGCTGGCAGAACTCGCCGATCTTGTCATCGTTTTCCGGGTCCTGACCGGCAAACTGGTTGCAGGGGAAGCCGATGATCTGAAGGCCCTTGTCGGCGTACTTCTTGTTGAGCTCCTCGAGCTCTGCAAACTGGGGCGTATAGCCGCACTTGGAGGCTGTGTTGACGACGAGCACCACCTTGCCCTTGAGCTGGTCGAAGGTGTAGTCTTCCTGGCTGGGCTTCTTGGCCTTGAGATCGTAGAACGAAACCATGTTTGCGGTGGATGAGAGCGTGGATGCTGCGAGAGGGGGAGATGGGATTGATGTGGAAAGGTGGGAACGGTGAATCGAGCCGACTTGCGTTGGAAATGCAAAGCGGAAGCTGGCAGCGGCTGGACCGGACCCGGTGAGGATGGGCGTAACCGCTAGCTCGGAATTGGCGAGGCGGCGGCTGCTGCTGCTGCGGATTACGCGAGAGCCGAAGCTGCGTATTTCGGGCAACACCTTGGAACACATGCTCCTCTCTTCAACAGCCGGAATCTGGGCAGTCAGGAGCCGAGCAACGATAGGAAAGAGGGCGGCTCACAGAAGACAGAGACCGGTCGGGCGTTTCGTATGGAAGCCGTTCGAAAACGAAGCCGGCACACGAGCTTGCTGCTGTTTGTTCAGTGTGACACACCGACAACTTGCCACGAGAGCAGCCTTACGAGCGCAGACGGGCAGCAAGTGCATGCAATGCAGGCATCTGCTGCCAGTGCGCTTTGCAGCGAGCAGAGAGGGTCTAAGTTATGACGAAGTGATTTTCCAGCAGACGCAGCGCAGATCGACCAAAAAAGCTCCCAACTCAGCTGATTTCCTTTGGCTCTTTGCATCTGTGTTGGTGCATTTCGATGTGGAGCACGCATCGAGGCTCATGCGAGCGCGACTCCACGGCACTCTGCCCCGGCAAACCGCACGACGAGGCTCATGCACGCCTCCTGCACCTCACGGCGACCCAAATTCCGAAACCCGCGGCATCCCAAGCCAGTCGACACTCTCACACGATTTCCACGCGACCGCGCACAGGAGGTGGAGATCGCAGCTTCGAGCGTATCGTATCGGGAGATAGCGATCGAGAAAGTCGAGGGTCGAGCTCATCCGTACTCTCGGAGCTGGCCGAACAAATAGCCGACAGTGCCCGACGTGGCCTCGCGGATTCGGCAGAAGCGGTGGCCGCTGGCTGAACGCACACACTGGTTCTGCACGGATACTCGGAACGACACAACCAAGATCATGATCAGATGGTTCGGACTGACACGGTCAAGCGTACGAACAATTCAAGTGCAACAACTTGGCCATCGGACTCATCTACGGTTGCCATCACCCCACATCAACAGACTCCATCTTGCGGTTCAACCACAACGGCGATCCATCATGACAGCTTCTATCCCACTGGTCATCGACACGGACCCAGGCGTCGACGATGTGCTCGCCATCCTGCTTGCGCTCGCCTCTCCTGACGAGGTCTCAGTCAAGGCGCTAACGCTCACCTTTGGCAACACCACGCTCGACCATGCCCACGCCAACGTGCTGCGCACCGGAGCCGTCTTGCACCGACACCTCGCCGATCCCTCGACGCCGGACGCGGTCAAGGCGCGCTACCGCATCTTCCGCGCCGATGCCGAGCCCATCGTCGTGGCTTCAGGTTCCACGCAGCCGCTCGAGGGCAAGATGTTTACCGCTTCCTACTTTCACGGTCGCGACGGCCTTTCTGGCGTCCACTGGCTCCCAGACGACCCATTCCCAGTGCCAGAAAAGGCACCACCACCCCTCACTCCAACAGACAAGCACGCAACCGACGTCATCCTGGACGTGATCCGAGCTCATCCCCCGCACACGGTGCGCATCGCGGCGCTCGGTCCTCTCACCAACCTCGCTGCTGCTTTCCGCAAGGATCCCGAGACTTTCGCCAAGGTGGGCGCCATCTCGGTGATGGGCGGTGCCTTTGACGTTCCTGGCAACACCTCGCCCGTCGCCGAATTCAACTGGTACGCAGACCCGTACTCGGTGCGAGTGCTGATTGACGAAGCACCCCGTCATGCTGCTCTCGGTGGGAGACGCCTTCCGATCCAGGTGCTCGGCCTCGACATCACGTCCCATCACACTGTGCCCTACTCGCGGTTGGTCAAAGCGACCTACGAGACACCCAGCGACGTGCCTGAGGGTGCCAGCCATCTCGAGCGATTCGTCGGCACTTTCCTCACCCATCCGCGAGCTTTCACCAACAACATGGTGGCCCCCGAAGAGTTTCACCCGGACAAGCACGATCTCTTCCAAGCGCACGACCCGCTTGCCGTCGCTCACGCCATCTTCAGCCCCATTCCCGGCAGCGACTGTGCGACGGCGACGGAACATGGATGGAAACACACGGAGCGTCGCTTCCAGATCGAGACCTCGGGCGAGCTGACGCGCGGCTTTTGCGTTGTGGACCGAAGGTTCGTCGGCGCAAATAGCAGCAGGAAAGCAGGCCACAACCGTGCGGAAGATGCGCAAGATGGCGTTCATGGTCTCCACGTCATCGAGAACCCGGACATCCCGGTGCACAAGTCGGCCGAGCACGAGAAGCCGGCCAAGAGCCCAGAGCCAGACGTAGGATTGGTCGATGAAGTCACTGGCACACCAGGCACAGACTGGTTCGCACGGATGTTTCTGGAGCGTATCGGACTATAAGCGGCATCTATGAGTCAATCAAAGCTACGATGGAGGAGGCGCCGTTGCTACGTGAGCAGAGAGGTGATACTGTGCTGTCCGATGAGGATCGGGTTGATTAACAGTCTGGATCGCCGATTCGTGTTAGCTAGCCCGCGACTTTTCACGCCTCGGGTATGCTGGCACTTGCAGCCTCGCCGATGCGTCACAACGCGTCCGGCTCACCAGAGAGCCTGAAAAAGCCGGTAAGCGGCCGTCACCGTGACCAGCCGGACGCGACGTCCCTAGGCCCCTGCCACACACATCCAGTGATGCCTATTTGGAGCCTGTAAAGCACTTCATCTTCGATGCTGTAGAGGCTTGCTCCTTCGAGGGGTAATCCGGATTCGAAAGCTGTGCGGTAGCGGTCGTGGTTTTGCGAGCTCATGAGCGAGAGGGGCATCGGCGAGGACCGCTTTTTTCAGCCGGGCGCGTCTGAGCGAGCTCGGGCTGCGGTGCGAGGCTGTCAATTCACGAGGCAGGCATGCACGTCTTGCGTCCGGTTATGGCCTCTGCGGCGCTCCGCCTGAAGTGTTGCCGAGCAGCATCACATCCCTGATCCCCACACATTGTGCATCCAACAATTCCTACATTCTCCGAGCCGGGATCCACAGCACATTTGCTTGCCCTTCCTCACCGACGCCTTCGAGACGCATTCACCTCGCGAACACCATCTTTCTGCGTAACCATATCTCTCTGCAATTTCCGCATCTACAGCCGGTCTTTACTCGATTCCAGCCCATCGCTTCGAAAACTAGATAGCAACCATGTCCGACGACTCTTTCATTCACGCTTGCGCCGGTGGTGTCGGTGGCATGGTCGCCATGACTGCCACCTACCCGCTCGTCGGCATCTCGACGCGTGCGGCCGTCGAGTCGTCCAAGAACCCCGAGGAGCCCATGCTCAAGGCCGCCCTCAAGATCCTTCAGCAGGAGGGCGTCTCGGGCCTGTATGCAGGTCTCAGCTCCAGTCTCATCGGCATCGGCGTCACCAACTTGTAGGTCCTTTAACCGCCCACAGTCTCTTTACGCAAACTGCGACGATTGCTGATCCTTTCTCATCTTTGATCACGGAATGACACAGCGTCTACTACTTTTTCTTCGAAAAGTGCCGAGAGAGCATCCTCAAGTCCAAGGCCAAGATCGCCGCGGCTGCCGCTACCTCCGCCACGGCCACCATCGTCAATGGCGGTGCTCTGACCACCTTTGAGTCCATCCTCGCTGGTCTCATCGCCGGCACTGCCACCACCGTATCGACGAACCCGATCTGGATCGTCAACACGCGCCAGACCGTCCGTGTGGGCTCGGTCGATCCCAAGGCGGACCCCAAAGCGGCTGCTGCCGCCGTCAAGCGTCTCGGCTTCCTGCAGACCATGCAGAAGATCGTGCGCGAGGAGGGTCCGCTGGCGCTCTGGAAGGGTCTCGGCCCCGCGCTCGTGCTCGTCATCAACCCGGTGCTGCAGTACACCGCATTCGAGCAGCTCAAGAACTGGGTGGTCAAGTCGCGCCTCGCGCGCGCCAACGGCGGCAAGGTCTCGCTGTCCGACTGGGACTTTTTCTGGCTCGGCGCGCTCTCCAAGCTCTTTGCCACCGGTCTCACTTACCCGCAGATCGTGATCAAGAGCCGACAGCACGCAGGCGCCAGCAAGGGCGCAAGCACCAACATCTGGACCGCCATGACCGAGATCGTCCAGCGCGAGGGCATCGCCGGCCTCTACCGAGGCATCACCTCCAAGCTCCTCCAGTCCGTCCTCACCGCCGCTATCCTCTTTGCCAGCAAGGAGCGCGTCTTCAACATCACCAAGACCGTAAGTCGTGCGGCTGGCTTTCGTATCCGTTCGCGATGAGACTATGAATGCTGACAATGTGACTTGCTTGACCTTCTGAATACAGCTCATTGCACCCGTCGCCGCGGCTGCCCCGGTCAAGAACTAGACAGCACACTCCTCATCCATACATCCTTACGCTGTTCTCTTATCCCTACCGCCTTGTTACCCTAGCCCGCGAAAAGAAAAGGAGCTTGTTTCCCCATTTCATTCCGAAAGTAGTTTGTGAAGAGCGCAGAGAAAATGAGGGTGGATTTCGAGGCGGACTGAGCGCGACTAGGAACCTCGATACGTGGTGTAGGAGAAGGGCGAGAGCAGGAGCGGGATGTGATAGTGCGGGTCGGGCGATTCTGTGAGCTGGAAGAAGATCTGTGCGCGCCATCGTGGAAGCCAAAACCATCGCTATCATCAGTAAGTGCGGGGCCATCATCCTGTGAACTGCGGAGCAAAGTCTTACCTCGACATGGGGGTAGAAGGTGGCACGGTTTGCCTTTTCAAAGTACTCTCCCGTGTAGAAGATCATCTTGTACACGCCCTTGGGCACCAGGACATCTTTGGCGCTGTGACCCGTGAGGAGGTCGGGGCAACGGCCGTCCGAGTTGGTGGCGCCCGTGGCGAGGATGTGGAACTGCGAGTTGAGCGGCGAGAGCGCCTCGAGCTGCACGCGCACGCCTGCAGCAGGCTTGCCCAGCGTAGAGTCAAGTACGTGGCACGTAATGGGCGATTTCGACATGCTGCACGCCAATCTCCTCGAAAGATGATGGTGAGGAAATGCCAAGATTGCACAGACCAAGCTTCAGTCTCCAGACCCTCTCAAATTCGCGCTCCCGGCTTCGGATTTCGCCGAGCCACACATACGCCAGCTTCGAAATCTTACCCACACGACCATTGCACGACCTCCTTGGCTCACCACCGCACACATACTTGGAGCCGCAAGGCTAGAATTTTGATGCTTAGTCGAACAGGATGCGCAGGCCCATCTGCTTGACAAACATGGCAACAATGCCGAGACTGATGCACGCCGGGAGCAGATCGAGACGCACGACCGAAAAGATCCAGAGCGTACCCAGCGGGGCCACTCGCTGCACCACCACATCGTACGACGACTGTGCATCCGAGTTGGAACGAGAGACAGAGTGATACGGTCAGCGATACGCTCAAATGCCGTTTTCGTGCCGGCAGCAGGCGCTCGACGTACCTTGTTGACAATGTAGATCAGTGAGCAGCCGCTCGCCGAGCAGATGGCGAACAGCAGCACCTGTATCAAGACTTGGCGCTTCGACGTGAGGTCTGAATGCGTACCACGGAGGAATTTAAGAAGTGCGCGGGGTCAGCGTGAGCCGTGACAGATGTGCAGGGAGCAAGATCGATGAGAAGGACTTACTGAAGTGAATGAAAAAGCCGAGGACTGTTGAGCGAAAGCAGAGGTGCGGCAGGGCCAGGAATTAAATTGTACGTGTGAGTATGCTGTGTTTGATCGTCTGAGCGGGCTGTAAGGTGTAGGACGTACCGGGAAGCGCTCTGATCAAGCGCACTGCCTCGTCTGCGAGCCCGACAGTATCTCCATACTGCTGCCGCACCAGTACGTCGAGCAGCGTGTACATGAATCCGAACGGCATGGTCCAGATGATCAGATCCAAGATGCTCTCCACCTGCGGGCTCATCTCTGTCGCTTCCTGCTCCTGCATCAATCGATCTGCATTGTCGTCTCCGTCCAGCTCGTGGTCCGACGCCACGCCATAATCGTCCTCGGAGTCATCTCCGTCATCCTGCTTCGCTGCGCCACGAGCCCGTCCCACTGGGGCATCGGCTCTACCCTGCTTCAGTGCGTCGAGTTGTGCCTGCGCCTCGTCCATGGTGACAAAGTCTTTGGGCAGGCCGAGCTTCTCGATGATGCCGGATTTGAACAGGATCTCTTCCTGCTGTGCCTGCGTCAGTCCAGCCGACTTGGACGAAGAAGACGTAGCAGCAGGTGCGCGTACATCTTCGCTGTCGGAACCATCCTGGATCTCTGTGAGGCGTGCCATGCTGTCTACCCGAAGAGAGTTGTAGTGGTGGACGTGAGAGTGTTGGTCGTCGCAGTGGAACGTGATGTTGCTGGTGGGCGGCGACAAAACCTCTCCGCGTCTTAATTTTCTCCACTCGGACCCTGAAGCGACCTTTGACAAGCACGGGCCCACCATCTTTCCTAACATCACCATCGGATGTCTTCAGACACAAACTTTACAAGCCTGTCGAACAGCGTGGCAAGACATTGTCATTCGAAGTCATTATTGAAAGCAGAATCGCGAGATGATGGATGCAGGGTCGTAAGCGTCGCAGTCATGTTCGGAGCGCGTGGAGAAGATGGGATGGCAGAGCCGCAAAGGCGCGATATGGGCGGGATGAAGCCACATCTTTAAGGCGAGCAAGTGCAAGTGCCTCCGTTGCCGCCATCGCCGCCAGGACCGCCGTTGCCTCCATTGCCACCAGGGCCACCATTGCCACCAGAACCACCATTGCCACCAGAACCACCATTGCCACCAGGGCCACCGTTACCGCCGGAGCCACCGTTACCGCCGGAGCCACCATTGCCGCCAGAGCCACCATTGCCGCCAGGTCCACCGGCGCCGCCGTTTCCACCCTGGCCTCCGTGGGATCCGGGGCCGATGTAAGGCAAATGACTCCAGTGGTGGCCGTATCCTCCGTAGGTAGGGTAGCCGCCGTAGGAAGGGTAGTCATTGCCACCGCTGCCACCATTGCCACCATTGCCACCGTTGCCACCGTTGCCACCGTTGCCACCGTTGCCACCGCTACCACCATAGCTGCCCGAACCTCCAGAGCCTCCAGGACCGCCCGGACCGCCCGAATCGCCGTGGTTGCCTTTCGGCTTGGGCTGATCGTCATCGCAGTCATCGTCGTCCGACTGGCCGGGAGAGCCACCAGGACCACCAGGACCACCAGGACCACCAGGACCGCCTGGACCGCCGGGACCACCAGGACCTCCAGATCCATGCTGGCCTCCGTGACCGCCAGGCGAGCGACCGGGGCCGGGAGGAGCCCAGCCATGCTGAGGCTGGTAAGGCGGGTAGCCGTACGAGGGATAGCCGTACGGGGGGTAGCCGTATCCCTGAGGGTGTCCGTATCCAGGGAACGGATAGGCTGGGTAGCCACTTGCGCCGATGTTTGCGTTGCCACCGATGCTGCCGCCGAGGTGGTCGTGCTTGTAGAAGCCTGGGAAGCCGATGCCGAGATCGGCGTCGGCGTTGGCCTGCACTCCAGCTGAGGCTCCTACGTCGCCAACCGGAATAAAAGTTCGGCGCTGAAGCTCAGCCGCCCCGTTCGGATCGCGACTAGCATCTTGGTCGCGCTTGACAAGCGGCGCGGCTTCGGCGGAAGCACCCGAGGCTTGGACGGGCGATGCGGCAGCAGGACTGGCCACAAGCATACCGCTCATGGCGAGCATCACACCCGCAACCAGCGCGGCAGAAAGACGCGCCATCGTGATCGAGCAAGAGGAGTTGGTCTGGATGAAGAGTGTTCGGACTGTTTGGTAGGAGATAGGATGTGAGAGAGTATGGAGGACGATCCTGATCGACGGCTCGGACGAGCTACTTCTTATACCTTGAGTCATAGAGCAGGTTGCCCAGAGGGACGTACTCCACCGCTTCTCCGACAAGGCTCGCTCGACGCTTCTGTCTCCCGAAGTAGCTCCGGAGGACAACCCGTTCAGCGATCCGAGAACAAACCTCACGGTACTCCTCTGACCACCTCGGAGTCCCGGACCAGCTCATCTCGTATCGAGGGTCAATCTCGACCTTGATCTCGCTCTCTTCACTCAACACAGCATCTACAGTAGACTTTCGGATGAGACGAGGACCGACCTCGCTCAATCCTGTTCTTGGCAAAAGCGGCATTCATCTCCTCGCCCTTTTGCATTGATCCCGTAACCTCCATGAGACCATCATTTCGCAGATCACAAAGGCTGTACATGCTCAGGTCCGGGACCATCCGCGACTGGAATGCAAATGAAGGCGCCAGCATTTTCAAACAACCCACGCGGGTCTCCGCCTTTTCGCCTTTGGATTGCGCCGCTCCGCACGGACACTCGCGCTTTATCTTGCACATGCCGACGCCTGTGCACTCCGACGGCTCGAGCACACCTTTTTCTATGCTGTCGACATTGAACGTGAGTCGCCAGTGAGGATCCTCCATTGGTGCTGTCGACCCTCATCAACGCCAGCTGGAACGACGCGTATCGATGCTGCCCCTGTCGCATCGGCACAGAAAGGAATTGTCAAAGTGAACCGTTCGCTCACACCTCGTCCTTCATCCAAGCCGTTCAACCCACAGCATGCTGCCGCAAGCTACACAGCCACGGAGCGTCTCACAGACCGAGGTTGGAAGAAACGAAAGTGTGGATTGAAGAGGCAATACTCCAGACCGGGCAGCTCTACAAGCTAGCAGCAGAAGGCTACAGCCGAGAGACCGCCGAGTCAGAGCTCGCAACACCGTCGCATGATGTTGACGCTGGATCGAGAGGCAGCGATGGACCGAAAAGGGAGAACAAAATAAAAGACGGAGACACAGAACAGCGGAGGCGGAACAAAGGCGACAGCACTGCCATCAAAGGATGAAGGCTGCAGTCACCGTGAGCACGCAAGGACTAGGGTGCCGGCGCTTACTCGGCCTTGGCTTTGCCATCGTCGATCGACTTCTCGTCGACGTTCCAGCGGTGGTGGTATCCACCTCGTCCACGGCCGTGGCCTCGGCCACCTCGGCCGCCCCAGCCCCAGCCATCGCCCCAACCGTAACCCCAGCCGTCACCCCAGCCGCCCCAGCCCCAGTCATCCCAGCCCCGGCCGTAGCCGTTGTTCCAGCCATGGCCGTGCCCGCGCCAGCCGTCTCCGCCGCGGCCTCGGCCCCGCTGGTCGACATCGCGCTTCCAGCCGCGGTGACGGCCGTCCCACCAGCGACGACGGCATCGGCGCCAGTAGGGGTCCCAGTACCAGCCCCAACCACACCAGCCACCTCGCCAGCCAGGGCCAAACTGAGCAGCGTCGCGCTTGCTGAGATCTTCGACGCCATCGTCGACGTCAACCTCGGCGATGTCTCGCCTGTAGTTGTCGTCATCATCGTCATCGTCTCCATCCTGGTTGACATCGCGCTTCATCTCGTCGTCATCGGCGTCCAGGATATCGCGCTTCATCTCGTCGTCATCGTCGTCCTGGACATCACGCTTGCTGCGATCGCGACCGCGACCGCGACCTCGACCGCGCCTGCGGCAGTAGTGGTAGTAGTCGTCCCAGTAGTAGCCATCGCGGCAGCGTCGGCCGCCATCCCAGCCGCCACCACGTCCCTGGTCGACATCACGGGCGAGGGCCGGAATACCGCTGGCATCGATGAGCTCGGAAGTCTCTTGCGCCGCAACATCGCGGACAGGAAGGGTGACCGCCGAGGCGCCAGGGGACGCAACGCCCATAAAGGCGAGCGTCGTAGCAAACAGAAGGATCGAGGAGATGCGAGCCATGGCGAAGAAGAAGGAGGACTCGGAGCTAGTGGGTCAAGATTCGAGGAGAAGAGTTGAGTGTCAAATGGAGAGAGAAGGGAGAGGTCGTGTTGGAAGCTTCGCTACGTGTGACCTGGTGAGCGAGAGAGGATGGTGTGAGGGATGCTGGACCGACCTTGAATGCGCCGGCTTATATCCTTCTCGATTCCTTTAGACGAGCGCAGCGAAGCTTGCGTTGCACCTGGAGAGCTCAGGCAGATCCGCTTCAGCAGCCAGCCCCAGGAGAGGAGCTCAGGAACGTCGAGACATCTGCGAAGGCTCTTGTCGTGGACGAGAAGTCCCGAGTGGGTTCCTGCCGGGCGGTGTCTCCCAGAGTGCAAGGACGAGCCGCGTGACGGTGATGAATACGACCAAGCTCTAGCCGACTCAGCGCTCGCCGTTTGCTTCTTCCGAGGATCTGCTTGCCAGGAACCCGCCGCGTGTGGTGCCGAGTAGACAGCAAAAGTTCCTTGGCTAAGCTGCACGGGCCTGCTGGAACCTCCGCCATTGGAAGATGGTCCAGCCTCCGCCATTCAGAGCTGATCCAACAAGAACCGCCGGTGGCTTGGGAAGAACCTCGTTGGCGCTGAGTCAACTACGACCGTAAATCCCTCTTCCGTGTTGGTGTTTCCGTACCTGCTGTGCAGATCGGAGCAGCGGGCATCCGGCAGCTTGCGTGGCTAGACGCAATGACTTGGTTCGAAGCGCCACAATGTCAGCTCCGATGTCGTAGACCCAAGCGTTTCCGTGAGAATGCATCGATCTCGAGGCTGGTGACGAGAGAGTGAGCAGGCCAGCTGATCCGATTGATCAGCAACAAGGTGTTCCGCCACGACCTGGCTAGACGCCACTTTTCCGTTCCGCTATCCTCTCCTCATAACCAGCTTGTCCGCCAAAGCGACAGCTTTGCAACCCTAGGAGGTTCCGCCTCGTCCGCGAGCATGCGTTTGTGATCATGTGGTGGTCATCTGACCGTCGACTCGGTCGCTAACCGTTCAGGTCGCGCGGCGAGACTTCGAATAGTCGAGCGCATGTCCCGTCTGCTGTAACTGAAGTCGTGAAGAGGGAAGCCCTTAGTCTTGACGGCCCTTTACCAGCTCGACACCGCCATTGCTTGATCCTGGATTTCGGCGACTTCTCTTTCCCAAGCCAATGTCGCCATTGGCGCGAAAGCAGAGCGCCACACGCCCAGTCCAGACCCGTCCTTCATTGTGACGATCGGGAGTGAGAGTGAGCCGGGGCTGAGTCAAGCCACGAGGCTCTGGCCAGCCTGCCATGAGGATGAATTCGAACGGTGAGGAGCGAGTGGAGTGATTGTTTGGCGACGCGCGAGTGGCAATCCATGCGGGCGCTGACTGCGCGATTGGCGTGAGACTTCGAGGCAGTAATTATATGAGTATATGTATGCAACAGCTTGCCCAACTAACATGAGCAGCTTCTTAGCGCAGTAGGTAGCGCGTTGGGCTCATACGTTGTATGACATCTGCCTTTCCACTCTCATAGTGGTGACACCCAAAGGTCGTCGGATCGAAACCGACAGAAGCTACTTTTTTGCGCTTGTTTTGTAGTGCTTTTTGGCTGCGAATCTTGTCTATTTCACCGAAATTGCGAGGGGGCAGAGAGGGGGACTTGACTTGGCGGAAATGAATGAGGTGGAGGAGGAATTGCGGTGAGCATGTGGCCGGCAGAGAGACGTCGGGTAGAGTGCGGAAGTGCGGAGAGACTGAGAAGGCCAGTTCTTTCCGCATTCCGCATTGGCCATCCATCCGGCAGCTGCGGCTAGGCGCGTCAGGTATGGAGCGAAGCTGACTCTTGCTTGCATCGTGACTAGCTTCCTCATCCTGCTCACGAGGCTCTCATTCACCACCACCGCAGCACCTTACGCAGCCGCCGCCCTAAAGCCCTTTCAAGCCGCGACTTTGAAAAGGGTTCTCGCTACTCGGCGTTCACCGCGCGTGCAGCTCTCGTCTAGGCCAAGATGCAGTCGGCCATCCAGTCCGTCACGCACAACCTGCCGCTCTTCATCCAGAAGCCTGCCATTGCGCTGATCGGCCAAGAGTGCTACACGACGCTCATCTACAATGTCGACCTGAGCTCGAGCCACTGCGTCAAGTATGCCATCTCCAAGGCGCTCGGCCTGGGCATCGTGGTGTTTGGCAGCATCATGAAGGTGCCGCAGATCCTCAACATCGTCAATGGACGCAGCGCGCGCGGCATCTCGCTGTCGATGTACACGCTCGAGGTGATGGCGTACACCATCTCGCTCGCATACGCGGTGCGGTCGCGTCTGCCCTTCTCGACGTACGGCGAGAATCTGAGCCTGACGCTGCAGAACATGGTGATTACGCTGCTCGTCATCGCATATACGGCCGACGCGCGCACCGGCCGCGTCGACCCATCGGCACACTCGACCAAGATCACCGTGGCTGCGGCGTTGATGGCAATCGGCTCTTTGGCGCTCGCCACGCCCAGCGTCATCTCGTCGTCGACGCTGACGTTCCTACAGGCTTGCACCATTCCGATCTCGCTCGCGTCCAAGGTGCCCCAGATGGCGGAGCTGTACAAGGACAAGAGCCGTGGCCAGCTCAGCAGTATTGTAGTATTTGCTCAGCTGCTCGGCACCATCGCCCGCGTCTTCACGACGATGACCGAGACGGACGACAAGCTGCTGCTGTACGGCTTTGGTCTGGCGACGCTGTTCAACGCGGTGATCGCTGCGCAGGTGGTGTACTATTGGAACGGAGACAGGGAATTGGCCGAGCAGAAGAAGCGCGATGGGGAGAAGATCGGCCTGCATCCCGCTTCGTCCGGCGTCGCGCCTTCCTACGAGCCCTTCACCGTCAGCACACACGGGCCCGCCAAGAGCCGTGGCCGCAAGCTGGACTAGATGTACCTTGTTGGAGGATGTATAGCTTCGTATTCAATATACAGAAACGAGACCCATAGGAGAGAGAAGCGCCATGCTCTGGCATTGGAAGCGCCGGCAACATCGTCTGTGCTCGCTGCGCTCGAAGGAAGGGCAGGTGTTGGACTCGAGGCGGGGCGCGGAGTTGGTGTTTGGAATTTGAGGCGAAGTAACACTTTATCGAGATTTTTTTTTGGGGTGCGCGTGAGTCGGAGGCCCAAGTGTTATTTTGAGGCAGCAAACTCCACATCGGATCCAATCCAACGCTTGCCGAGCTCTCGAGGGGCCGCGGCATGCCAACTTGCTCATCAGGCGGGCCTCGTATCGATCGTCCCCACCGTCACACCATCACTTCCCCTACCCACTCCGTCGACGCCCTTCAGCTCTCTTCCGACGACCTCACGACAGGGCTGCAGCAGAAAAGCGGCAGAGATGCTCTCGTTCTGGCCGACTTCGGGCGCCTCGAGCAGCTCGGCAGATCCACCCAACACACCCAGGTCATATCACCCACATGAGTCCAGACAGTCCTTAGATCGGGTCCCGTCAACCTCGTATGCTGCGCTCGTAGAAACAAAACCAGCAAGAGAGGAGCGGAGGATCACAATTCTGTCGGTGGTGGAGCAGTCGACTGGAGTGCTGGGCACAGTGCTCTCGAATCCGGTGGGCGCAGCTGTTGCTGGCATCTCGACCACCTCGCTCGCTGCTTTGTTGTGGTGGCGCTACTTCCGGCGCATCCCGACAGCTGAGTACGTCAATCCTGCCGTGCTCAAGTACCGCAAAGTGCTCGTAGGTCGCGTCGTCACCGTCGGTGATGCCGATGGGTTCCGATTCCACCACACACCCGGCCCACCGTTCCTGCGAGACTGGTTGAATCCGTGGCCACCACGCGTGCGCAGCAAGAACGCCAAACCAGGCACTCGCACTCGTCTCGTGCGCGAGACGATCTCGGTTCGTATCGCCGGTGTCGATGCTCCCGAAAGTGCGCATTTCGGCAAACCCGCCCAGCCCTTCTCGAAAGAGGCCAAGGACTTCCTCACCTCGATGGTTCAGTCTCCGTCGTCGCCCGACAACCTCACTCCGCCCAAAAAGTCGTTCTTCAGCTCCGCAAGCTCGTCAGCACCCGCTTCAACCAGCAACGACATCTCAACAAAGGTCGTTTGGCTCTACCCATCGCATATCGACCAGTACAAGCGACTAGTCGCGACCCCCTACGTCTGGGAACCGCCGTACTTTCTGGGCAAGACAAACGTCTCGCTTGCCATGGTCAAGCAGGGTCTCGCTACGGTGTATCGCTCGGCAGGAGCCGACTACGGCCAAGCCACGTGGTGGGCACGCTTCTGGCGCAAGTCCACCACTGGCCTCACGGCGCTAGAACGCGCAGAAACCAAAGCAAAGTACGTCCCCCTCCCAACACCACTGTTGATCGGATAGGCTGGATCGCTGACTTTTCCTCTCCGGTTGTGCTTCATGACAGACGCCAAAAGATCGGCATGTGGAGCCTGGGCAAGAAGTTCGAGAGCCCCGAAGACTACAAGAAACGCATCAAGGGCGAAGCCTAGCCCTCCCTCTACGATTCAGCCACGACTTTACGACCCACCTACACCCACAGAGCACTCGATTCGCTCAAATGATACCCCGTCTCCTGTTCTACACGTGTCATCATGAAATTGCTTTTGACGATTCGCTACATTCAGGCCCAGTGGAGCGTCTTGCCCTCGATGCTGCTCTGGCGGATGAGGCGGATGAGCTTGACGGCGTTCAGCGTGCGCTCGACGCCTACGAGCGAGACTTTGCTGACAGCCTCAGCCACGTTGGCGCCCTGCGCCTCGGCTTGCTGAGCGGCATTGATCGTGGCGGCGACATTGGCGAACAGGTCGATGTATCTGCCCGGCAGCGTGGGGATGTTGGCTACGGACAGGCTGGGCTGCTTGGGTGCTGCGCCGCCCGAGCCGGGCGCAGGCAGGGAGAGATCCTCGTCCGACCTAACCATCGTGGTGAGGCGTCCGAGACGCACTCCATCAGGATCCTGCTCCGAGTAGACGCCGAATTCTTCGGGATGGCTGGACGGCGTCCAGCCTGCCTTGAGCTGGCTCTCCTGAGGATCCGTGCCGCGTTTCTCGTAGGCGCCGCGCGTGCCCTCGACGCGGAATCGCGGCTGCTCGGCATCCACGTGCGACGACAGACACGTCGCGCCCAGGCTCACGCGCAGCCCGCCGATCTTGGAGCCGGACGCAGGCGACGAAGGCGGCAGCGGTGCCGTCGAGGGGTAGTTGAGGATGGCGAGCCAGTCGTCATCCACCGCCGCGGGGCCCTGGTTACGCTGGTTGCGCACGAAGCCCGTGACGCTCTCGGGCGGGCCAAACAGGAAGAGCGCCTGGTCGATCAGATGCGAGCCGAGGTCCCACAGCATACCACCGCCCTGAGTATCCGGGTCGACCTCCTCCCTCCAGCCGCCCTTGGCGTAGGGGCGGAATCGGTCGAAGCGCGACTCGAAATACGTGGGCACGCCGAGCGCTGACGGTTCTGCGCCCTTGTCCGAAAGCAGGCTCTGGATGGTGAGGAAGTCGCCGTCGAAGCGTCGGTTCTGATACACGGCGCACAGCTTGCCTGTCTTGTTCTGCAGGTCGATGAGCGTCTGCACGTCCGCCTCGTTGGTCGCCACGGGCTTTTCAACGAGCACGTTGAAGCCCGCCTCGAGCGCGCGCTTGGCAAAGGGGAAGTGCGTGTCGTTGGTGGTGGTCACGATGATCAGGCCGTTCTTGGGCAGCGTGGTGAGCACCGAGTCGAAGTCCGGGATGATCGTCACGCCCGGGAAGAGCTTGGCGGCATCCGGCGACGACGAGTTGGCAGCGGTGCGCGGACGCTGCTGGATCGAGTGCAGCGTGAAGAGCTGTGGGAGCGCCTGCACGAACGGCAGGTGGAACGTGCGTGCCGAGTTGCCGAAGCCTACAACACAGACCGGAATTGGAGTAGCTGCCGTGGTCGAAGACATGGTTGCGAGGGTCGGAAGGAGTGATGGATGTGGTGCGGTGAATGGTTGCAAGGAAGCGAGTTTTTGTATCTTCGTGGCTCGCCTCGCACAGACCGGTTGGTCCTCAGCTGCTCCGCTGCTCCACATGCCATGCCGAAATTGCGCTGCCATCGAGCATGTCATTGCACACTCACTCCAACACGGCTCTCGAGTCGCCACTACTCTAAGGAGAGCTTGAGACTGAGCATGTCTGTGACAGAATTCGGTTGGTCGATCGGTGGTTCTTGCCGAAACTACCGACATCGCGGCAATGCAATGCTACAGCGACCTGACTGAGCCACGGACGAACTCTGGCCCCACCCCACGCCCACCTCCGCTGCCCGTCTTCCGAAGTTGAAAATTTGCCCCACGCTGACCCCCGGATACGGTTTGCTATATCGTTCGCTTCTGGCCGAGTCATTCTCGTTGCTGTATAATGCGCTCAGTCTTGCTCATTGGATAGACCAGCTGCCCGCCAAGTCACGGTCAAAAGCATGTCGGTCTTCGTTGGCAAAAATGTGTAATCAGGAAGGAAAAGAAAAAAAAGGAACTGCAGCACCTAGGATTCCCGCGTGGTCCCCCACCGCAGTACTGACTAGGCGATACCTTGCTTAACTTCGCAGATCGGACGGGATGCGGTGCTTTCAAGGTTCTATGGCCGCAGATGCTGGAAATTCGGTCAGAGCTGTATATGTACGCCGTTTCTGATCGGCAAGATGCGAAGATGCCCCACTCGACAGAGACGCTTAGGCTACGGTCCAGAAGGGTTCAGACAGAGGCGGTGCGATTCCTGACATTCATGCATGGAGTAGCGACGAAGCTTCGTCGTTGCCCCAAGCTTGCGGAGAGTCTTGCAGGCCGAAGCTCCATTCTCCACCAGCGAGGACATCGGCCCATTTGAGCTTGGGCTTTGCGATCGCGCGGCCGTTCACCGTCAGGTTGGCCACGTAGACGTGCGCATCGTCGGATCCCGGCGCGGAAATGCGCAGCTTGGTACCCTTAGCTGCGTCCTTTGCCGCACGAGGTGGAATATCGATCTCCATCTGCTCGAAGAATGGCGAAGAAACAACGTATTCTCCCGAAACCGGGTTGACGGGGTAGAGTCCCATGGCGCTCCAAATGTACCACGCACTCTGCTGACCGCAGTCTTCGTTGCCCGCATATCCGTCCGGCTGATCGCTAAATGCCTCATGGGAGATATCGCGCACGAGTCGCTGCGTCTTGTGCGCCTCGCCGAGCAGCGAATAGAGGTAAGGGATGTGATGCGACGGCTCGTTGGACTGATCATTGTGACCTTCGCCAAAGTGTCGGTCAAGCAGCGCGGTCAGCACGGCTCGACCTCCAACCAGATCCGCAAGACCAGGCACGTCCTGGACGACGTCGAACGAGTAGTCGAAACTGTTTCCCTCGGTGAAACCTTCCTGACGACCGCGTGGGTCCGGCAGAGGCTGCACGAGGAACGTGCCGTTCTTAAGACGCGCTGCCATCAGCCCCTGCTCGTGGTCAAAGACATGGCGGTAGTTGCGGCTTCGGTTGTGAAAGAAGCTTGCATCCGAATTCTTGCCCAGCGCATCAGCGAGCACTGCGATGGCATGATCGTCGTAAGCGTAATCGAGCGTACGACTTGTCGACTCGGACCATCCATCCAAAGGCACATAGCCCGAGTGATTGTAAAAGCTCAGCCCGGCGCGCACTTCGAGCGGCGTATACTCTTCGCGGTCTTCGTAGCGCAACTCGTCTTCTCGCTCGGGAGGTACAGTGCCGTCCTTCTTGACCGCCTCCCACGCTTCGTCGAGGTCGAATCCGCGCACGCCCTTGACGACGGCTTCGGCGAGGAGCGAGTCGGCATGCGTGGCAATCATGATGTTGGTCTCTGCAAGCGTCGACCACATGGGCAGGAAGCCCGACTGGCGATAGATGTCGAGCAGCGAACGCACCATGTCGACGACGCGCTCAGGCTCGAACAGGATGAGCAGATTCCACTGCGCACGGTAGATGTCCCAGATCGACCACGACTGGTAGCGCTGTACGCCCGTGTCGACAAGGTGCACGCTGTCCGTGTAGCCCGAGTAGTAGTGGTAGCTGTGCTCGTCCTCGTGCCCGAACCGAAGCAGCGGAGCAGTTTTGCCGAAGGCGTTTAGCTTGTGTGCTCTAGGAACGGGTTCTGCGTGTTCGGCAGGATACTGCGACGCATGAAAGATGCCCGTAAACAGGATGCGCTTCTGCGCCTCCGTACCGCCCTGAACCTGGATCCGGTCTGTTTTGCTCTTCCACGCATCTATGAGCTCATCTACGACGTCTTCAAGCGCCGTTTCGTCCGGCATCTCCACGTGCAGATTGTACCGAGCCTGCTCTTCGCTGATAAGGCTGAGACCGACGCGTACGCGGACCTTGGTGGTGTCGGTCGGGAATCGAACGTAAGCGTAAACGCCGAGCTCGTTCCAGCGCGCTCGCTCGCCATGATGCAGAGTGATGCCCGTGGCGTTGGAGTGTGCCGTCCCAACGCCGTCTGCTGGGAGTGTGCGGATCCAATCGTCGGACGAGGCCCCGCTGCGCTGGTACTCGAAGCGATAGACAAAGTAGCCGCGGAATCCTGGGGCTTCGTGAGGGCCCAGCCGATAGTCCATCCGCTCCGTGTTGTAGCCCGACACCTCGCCTCTCTGCACGTCGATTCGAACGGCACCGCGCCATTGCTCGCGCGAGGCTTGGATGCCGACGTAGGGTCCCCACTCTGAATCATTGACACCCAGAGCAGCCATGATGCTGTCATGATCAATTTGAGTCCCGGTTGGGGTCTCAACCGGGCTGCTGTTGAGCGCGGCAGGGTAGGTGTACTGCACCATTGCGGCACGACTCTTGCCCGCCATCTCTGCAAAGATACCGTCGTCAGCCAGTGAAGAGTTGCCCATGGCGACAGCATACTTGAACGGCGACAAGAACTCTTGTGAGCGTTGATACGAATGCCCGCGCTCGTGCTTGCCGAGCTTGACGTCGCCTTTGCCGGCGAAGAGGGTGGCGAAGCCGTAGTCGCCCATCCAGATGGCGGGTTGCCGGCTTGCGAGGAAGCCGATATTGACGGTGTCGTTGTCGTGGTATGCGCAGCCCGAGACGAGGTTTTCGCGCGTCATGGGCACGGTTCGGACACCGGCGAAGGGCAGGGCGACTGAGGGCACCATGCCGCCGTATTCCGACGGGTCGGGACCGTTAGTGCCGATGCGCGGATCCACCCATTGAAGTGTGCCCACCCGTTCTTTGTACCGCGCTGCTTCGACTTCCGACACCGAGTCTGTTGATGTGTCGCAGAAAGGATAACACGGGGCCTGGGTCAATTCGGATGCTGAGGATGGAGTGACTTTGTTGCGGCCATCTGACGAAAAGGGTGCCTGGTGCGCCTGGGCGGATGCGAAGAGGATGGACACGGAAGCGGCTAGAGCTAGCAGCTCTAGAGAGGGCGCGCATGCTCCATCGAGGACACGCATCATGCTCGATGCCGCTGTGTGTGCGACCAGAACCAGGCGGTACGAAGGTGGAAGGAGGGAGGAGAGGTTGTGGTGCAAGGTGCGGTCCGTGCTTTCCGTGGAATTCAGGGTCCAACGCTCCGTCTGAGCCAAACACCTCCACTTCAAATGTGGAGCGAGATCCGTCTTTTGTGGCATCCACCGTAATCCTCTCCGTCTTCTGCAACCTCCCCTCCCCTGTCGAGCTACGTTCGTGGGTCGTAGAGCAGGCATAGAGATACGACTCCGATATGCCGGCAGCGACAGCAGCTGAGGGAAATGGCGCAAGGCATGTTGAAGCCGACGAACGGTCACCTCTCCTATCCACGCCGCACGCACGCGGGCTAGAAGATGTGGACCGATCACGGTGGAAGCGATTGACAAGCGTTCTCCAAGAACACGCCTGGACGCCATTGCCGCACTTCGACTCGGGCGATGCGCTGCCTACGTCGTACGTGGTGCCTCTACTGCTGCAGTGCATCATCACGGGTCTGGCGGATGCCTCAACATTCTCGTTGACGGGAACGTGGGTGGGCTTCATGACGGGCAACATGGTGCAGATGGTGATCAACGCATTCGATTTCTGGCTACCGTCGTCGTCCAACACGAGCGGCGATGAAAATCGCATTCGTACGAAGCTCATGTACAATCTCAGTGCAATCGGCGGCTTCATGGTTGGTTGTCAAATCACGGCGCTCGTCATCAAGCGCTTCACGAGCGATCGTTCTAAACGCATCGCGCTGGTCGGATTCTCGCTGTATCGATCTGTGATGACGTTTGCGCTGGTTATGTTTGGCGCGAGGCATTCAACGCTGCAGCTGCAGGGTCCGCTGGGCTGGCTGGTACATTCCATCCTCGCAGCGAGCATGGGGTGCCAGTCGACGTATTCGACCAGCCTCGCCACGCCTTTCTCGAACACGGTGGTGTTTACAGCCACGCTGACTTCCGTGTCGTCCGACCTGCATCTTCACAACCTGCAGCTCGAGGAGAACAATCGCTTCAAGCTGCTTAGCATCGTCGGATTGCTGTCGGGTGGCGCACTGTCGCAGGTGGTGCTCAAGGTGGCCACCAAGGCGTCGAGGCGCAGCAAACACGAGGCAGTGCAGCACGCCCTCATGCTGCTCTCGGGCATGGAACTGCTGCTCGGTCTGAGCTGGTTCCTGTGCGGCATCGCTGCGAGCTGGAAGCAATACTCTCGAAGATCATCTGCTCGGCTTTCTTCCAGTTAACTTTCGATTAGACCAATCCTGCTAGACCACGAGGTTGGACCTGCGTGCGCCCGATCCTAAGCGAGTGCCTGAGGAAGATGGGATGGAAGCCAGGGCGCGCCGATCTCGTGCTCACCACGCTTGTTGACCTAGAAGGATAGTCATTGTAACCGTTCCAGCCGAGCCGCTGCAATGCTTTGTGGTGACTCTGGACCGGTGATCCTGGGAGATTTCCGAAGGATGTCCGGGGTGTAGAGGAGATCGCCGAGGACAACTGCACCTGGCCAACGGACCGGCCAATGCCGACCTTGACATCGCCAGAATGCCTGTCGACCCCGCAATGGACGCAGGTTTACAACTTCGGTCGAAGTGTGGAAAGGCCTCTCCAGCGAGCCCGAGCTAGCCGAGCTCGCGTCGGCCGCCGACTCGCTTATATCCTTCCACCATTTCGCTCTTTCTCAGCACCTCGTAACTGAGCCAACCACGCAAAGCAGCCCCTGACACCGTTGCGCAGCGTCGTCGACTGATGCGGCAATTTTCGGCAGACCCTGTTTCGGGAATCTCGCACTGATGCGCTCCGTTGCGTCCAACCCTTGGATGGCTCGCTGTGATCCGCGTTTTGGCACCGGCAATCCCCATGCAGCCTGGATGGAGCCCCACAAAGCATGCACGATGGCCGCCCAGCTGATCAGCAGACAGCGTCTGCATCGGCACAGAGCTTTCCAGCCATACCTGCCCTGGGCTTGAGCGCATCGTGCACGGCTGCGCATCCGGCGGCCATGGCGCTCAACCTGGCTCCCTCGTAGGCAGCATGGATGTGTATAAAAACTCCGATGACAGAGGTCGCCCTTTGAACTGCTCAGATCGTCTCCCCTTCTCAAACTCCGCTTGCTTCGCCCCCGCATATTGCTGCAGCGACGGCCCGTCCCTGCTTCCCTCCACCTGGACATCCAGCGCCGCAACCCCACGCCTTGCTTTTCGACTTCCATCCCACGATCGCTCGTCAGCACAGCCAAGATGACGTTCAAGGCGGCCCTGCTTCCCCTGGCGCTGCAGCTGCTTGCCTCGGGCGCAGCACTTGCTAGCCCCATGCCTGCCAAGGCTGCGGCGCTCGACTGCACCGAGCCCGCCAACAACGCAGTCTCAACGAGTGGTGCCACCACTTCTTCCGCTGCTGCAGCTCCACAACAGACTCCTGGCTTTGTCAACAACGGGACCATCGGCAGCTATGCTTGTCTGTACAGCTCGCAGTCGGAAGAGGAGCAGCTCGTGCTCAGTGCAGCGTCGACAGTGCCGGGCACCCAGTGTCCGGACGCCTTGCCTCCCGTGTATCCCAACAACCACATCGAGCTTCGTGCTCCGGACGACTCGATCCGCGCCACCTTCCAGCCTTACGGCTCGGGCATCACCGAGCTCTGGGTCAAGGACCGCTGGGGCGGATGGCGAGATGTCGTACTCGGCTACGACAATTCCACTAACTGGGCTACCGACCCCATCCACCCCAACTTTGGCCCCATCGTCGGCAGGTATGCCAACCGCATCAAGAACGGCACCTTTGAGCTCAACGGCGAGACGTACCACATTCCCAAGAACGAGAACAACCTCGACTCGCTGCACGGCGGCAAGATCGGCTACGACCGCAGCTCGTACACGATCAAGAGCCTCAGCTCCAACGAGCTCGTGCTCGAGCACATCGATCCCGATGGCTTCCAGGGTTTCCCTGGTCAGGTCAACACGATGACTCGCTACACGCTGGGTGAGAATGCGACGTGGCATATCGAGCTGAATGCAACGGCGACCAAGCAGACGCCCATCCTGCTCTCGTCGCACGTCTACTGGAATCTGGCGGCGTTCAACGAGTCGGCGTCGATCCTGGACCACGTTCTGCACATGCCGTATGCGGACAAGTACGTCAAGACCGACACGATCCTCATCCCCACTGGCCCGCTTCCGCCCGTGCAGGACACGCCGTACGACTTCCAGCAGCCCACGCCTTTCTCCAAGAACTTCAACGACACGCTCGGCGTGTGCGGATACGAGTGCAAGGGCTGGGACTCGTGCTTCATCATGTCCGACCCGCCCGGATACAACACTGCCAAGCCCGTGGTGGAGATGTACAGCCCCAAGTCGGGCATCAAGCTCTCGGTGGCGACCAACCAGGCGGCCGTGCAGGTGTACACGTGCCCCGGCGTCAACAGCCCCGCCAAGGGCAGCATCCCGCGCAAGCAGGTACACGGCGGGAAGGTGGGCGAAAACATCGGAGACGTCATCTACGACAACTCCGAGTGCGTCGTGCTCGAAATGGAAGACTACATCGACGCCATCAACCAGCCCGAGTGGGGACGAAACCAGATCTACGGCCCCGACCGCCCGTACCACTGGAAGTCCACCTACACCTTCTCCACCGTCGACGAGAACGGCAACTCCATGTAGTGCCCAAATACCAATGCTGTGTTTACGACCAAAAGCCAAATTGAGTGATTCCGACATGATTCGATTCGAGGCTGAGAGTATTCAGAGCTTTCCCTTGTCCGCAGCGAGCTGACGGCCAGAAACCAGGATGCATGGCCCGCCGTAGATGACGCGGTCCTGGATCGCGGCGGGTTGAGCTTGCACCCATTTGACCAGCTCGGCGTCTTCTGCACCTGGCTGTTCGGCGAAGGAGAAGCAGAGGGAAATCGCGTCAGTCGAGCGATGCTCTCAGATCTGTGAATATCATGGGTACTCACCTGGAGCCAGAATGTGGAGACGCCCTGGTCCTGCAGACCGGTCTGGATGACGGCGAGGCTGATCTTTGGCGGCGTGACGACAGAGATGGCGATCGTGTCTGCCGAGGGGCCCGCCGCATCAAGGAAGCGTGCCACGTCAGGCTGCGAGGCAAGACCCTCAATCTCGGCCTCCTTGGGATGGATGGGCGTCACGTCGAGCTCGTGCGCCTGGTACCACTTGAGCACCTTGTTGCCAAACTTGGACGCATCCTTGCTCGCGCCCACCACGGCGAACTTGGACGCATCGAAGAAGCGGTTGAGTGCGGTTTGAATGTGTGCGTTGGCCATCTTGCGTTTGTCCTTGGCTGGAATCGGAGGTTGCAGATGGAAGTGAGAGCGGAAGCAACGAGGCCTGGGCGGAGGAGGCTCTGCATTCGGCAATCCATTTCGAGCTCTGACACCATTTTGGGTGGTGCGTGCGTGCGAAGAGAGCGCATCGGGACCCCGATTGGTGCGCAGAATCAAGCTCGGAAGAAGGCCATCGCGGAGTGGGGCCGGTGGATTTGTCGGCTTTCCAAAGGTTGAGCCTCGCGAGGTCCCCACGACTCACTCCCTCCTAGTCACAACTCTATCTGCGCCTTCTCTCCAACGGTCACAAAGCGCAGCAACTGTCTCTGCTCTCATCATACGGGCAACTGGGGCACTCCTCTCTTCCCTTCACACCACCACATCGACCGTCTCTCGAAAAGACTCGCAAGATAAGATGGCCTCCTTCCTTACTCGTGGCAAGAAGATCGTGGCGTAAGTATGGCATGCTACATGGACCTCGTGGTGGTTGGTGGAGCTGCATGCTAATGAATGTTTCTCTTCTCGCTCCCACTTCATGACGATACAGGATCGGCCGCAACTACGCCGCCCACGCCAAGGAACTCAACAATGCCGTGCCCACGGAGCCGTTCTTCTTCCTCAAGCCCACGACGTCGTACATCGCCAACAACGGCACCGTCGAGATCCCCAAGGGAATCGTTGCGCACTACGAGGTGGAGCTGGGTGTTGTGATTGGCTCTCCGCGTGTGCGCGACGTATCGGCGGCCGAGGCGATGCAGCACGTAGCGGGCTACACGCTGTCGATCGACATGACGGCGCGCAACCTGCAGGACAAGGTCAAGTCCAAGGGCCTGCCGTGGTCGTCGGCCAAGGGCTTCGACACGTTTACGCCCACGTCGGGCTTCATCGACAAGTCGCGTGTGCGCGACCCCTCAAAGCTCAAGCTGTGGCTCAAGGTGAACGACGAGGTGAGGCAGAACGGCCCGACGAGCGATATGATCTTTGGCATCCCCGAGCTGATTGAGCACGTGTCGAGCATCATGACGCTCGAGGAGGGCGATCTGCTGCTCACGGGCACGCCGCAGGGTGTGGGCGAGGTCAAGCACGGCGACACCATGTACTGTGGCCTCGAGGACCAGTCGGGCAACCTGCTCGAGCAGCTCAAGATCAACGTCGCCAACCGCGTCGGCGGCTACGAGTTCAAGCTGTAGAAGACAGCAGCGCGGTTCGTTGCAGAAAGGCAAGCTTCTCTCATTCTTTATGCCAGTGTGTGATGGATTGAAAGCGGCTGCAATTGCGTGGTGTAGGTGCGTTTGAGCTGGGCATGCGAGCTCGTGATTAGTTGTTCTTCTTGTTGCTGCCGTCTTTGAGGATGACTGCCCTCTTGAGGGCGCGCTTGTGGGAGTTGAGGGTGAAGAAAGCGATCCAGGAGGGGATGCCGAGTGCGACGGTGGTGAGGATCCAACGGACTGCGACGAGACGGCTAGCGCCCTTCCAGTAGCAGACGAGGGCCATGAGGGCTCCCTCGAGCAGGTGGGTGCGCACGATGCCCGCGATGAACTTGTCCATCTTTGCGGGTCCACCGAGCGTGTTGTTTCGCAGGTTGTTCCACTGTGCCAGTCTATTCTCCGGGACGATGGACTGGACGATACCGTGCGAAGCGAGAGTGTCGGAGCGCAGGGCGACATAGGCGACCAGGATGAGCGCGAGGCCCTGCAGAGCGAGCTTTGGTGCGCGATACACGATGTCCGGCTTTGCAATGCAATGCAACGCAAGAGTGGTTAGCGTGCGGTTCAGCGAAGTGGTAGAGTGAATGGAGAAGGGGACGTACCTTGCGGGTGGTGATGACCCTTTCCGAGACTGCCGAGAGGTCGACGAGACGCTGACGGACCTCAGAGTAGCCGGCGAGGTGTGGGTAGAAGGGCACGCTGACGGTGCGGTTGCCCGGCTTACCCTTGCCCGGGGTAGCGCCCTTCTGGGTGGTGTAGACGATTTCGAGGTGCTTCTTGTCGATGGCGGTCATCAGCACCTGGCTCGGCTTGAGAGGCTTCAAAAGATCGCCATAGTGCGTAGCGAGGTATGCTAGAGAGTCCTACTCGTCAAACACGGGCGAGGGAGATGGATTCCGTCGTCAGCAGAGCGAACCAATCTCGAAGCGAGGCGCGGGATGAGGGCTCACCTTGTGGTCATTGTTCATGTGCGAGATGATCCCGTCTGCCTTGGCAGCAACATCGTCGGAGGCAGCAGCGGATGCCATCTTGTGTTTCTTGTTCGCGAGGAGGAGAAAGTGCTGGTGGTGGTGGATGGGATGGTGGTTTGGATTCAGCCAAACGGATCCCACCGGTCGAGTTGCAAGGGTGACCACCGCCTTCCGGCTCAGGTTTGGGCGGCTACCACCACCGCAGCTTTGCGAGCTGCCCAAAAAAATAGCGCTTCCGGTTCGAGAAAGGCTAAGAAATGCGGGGAGCGACCCAAAAGGAAGCGCTGCTGCTGCCGCCGCTCCACACGACGGCCCGAGCGGCTTGGCTTAGGTCGGTCCATGCGCTTTCACGGCTCACTTTTCGAGCCGAATCCGTCCAGTCTCGGTGCAGCACCGACTCGGCAGCATGCAGCTCGGATTTGCGCGAGAATTCGAGGTGGTAGGATGAAGGTCTAACATTGCTAAAATTCGCACCTTCACCGAATTCGCCGAAGCCGGTCCCGTGCAGAGCAGTGCTGGACCCTGAACACACCGCAACTGCGCTCAATCTTCCCAAACGTCGTGCAGCTCCACGTTCTCCCCAGCACCCGCTCGTCTCACGCATCTACAGATGCCGTCCGCTTCCCGTCTCATACACAGAGGCATAGCTCCGTCGTCCTACTCCGGAACAGCTGTGGAAGATGGGCTCGAGCTCGACCTCCAGGCGCCGTCGTCGTCACTGCGCCAGCATCTCGACCCAGAGGCGCTGCCGCAGCCCGACTACTTCGAAAGCCTCGACGAGCTGCACCTCTGGTATCAGATGCGTCATGCAGAAGCGCTCAACGACCACTTGGAGCCCTGCAAAATCCACACCGGCCCTCCCACCCATCCTGCCACCACTGCTTCCAACGGCCGCAAGCCCAAGTTGGTCGTATGCCACGACTTTCAGGGAGGCTACAACGAAGACCCGCACCAGCAAGGTTACTCGCTCGAGCACCTACACCTCGTCGACACCTTCATCTACTTTTCGCACAAATGCGTCAGTATTCCGCCCGTCGGCTGGCTGCATGCATGCCGACGCACGGGCACCAAGGTGCTCGGCACGCTCATCTTTGAGTGGGCCGAGAGCGCGCCCGACCTCGCCCGGCTTCTACGCGGACCTGAGCGCAAAGCCATGCCTCTGCGCGGGGACGTGAGCTTCTCGCAGCAATATGCGGTGAAGCTCATTCAACTTGCGCTCGAGCGCGGCTTCTCGGGCTATCTGGTCAACATCGAGGTCGCGCTCGATCTCGGCTTCAGCTGCTCGGGCGAACCCTGGCCCGCGTGGGTCGGGCAAGAGGCGAGGGTGGGAGAGATGCATAAGAACGCAGAGCGCCTGCGTGCATGGGTCCACTTTCTACGCGAGGAAGGTACGCGGCGGTTTCTTCAGGCGGGAAAGCGTGCAGACGAGTGGGAGGTCATGTGGTACGACTCGGTCGTGTATCCGCACGGCCAGCTCGCATGGCAGGACGCGCTCAACGAGTACAACATCGACTTCTTTCAGTCGGCACACACCTTCTTCACGAACTATACGTGGGCACGACCGCCGCAGCCGCTTCCACCGGGCCAGCTCATCGATCCGAGCGACGACAGTCCTCAGACACTGCAGCTGCGTGGGTTCAAGCTGACAGGGCCAGAGGATGGCGGCTACCACCCGCAGCTGCTCCTGTCGGCGGCGATGGCAGATAGCGTCGCGCGAGCGCGTACCGATGTGCACGTTGGCATCGACGTGTTTGGCCGCAACTGCTGGGGCGGTCTCAAGGCGTGGCGATCGCTCGACATGATCGGCCCGCACCGATGGCAGGACCCAGAAGCATTGCAGCTCAGCGTGGCGCTGTTTGCACCCGGATGGACGTGGGAGGAAGAGGATGCAGGCCAGACTCTGCCTTCCGAGCAAGCATCGATGAAGCGCAAATGGTCCGACTGGTGGCACATCGACCTTGCCTTTTGGATCGGCATCCCGCGCCCACTCGAGCCAGTTACACACCGGATCACGCTGGCTGAAGACGACGTTCGGCCCGTACAGCTCTATTTTGGCGGCACGAACCTCGAACGCGATCGGCTGGAGCGCCGTGCAAGTGCACATGGCTTCTATACAGACTTTGGCTTCGGTTCGGGCACGCGCTGGTTCGACCGTGGCGAGCTCGTACACGAGTGGCCAGCGGGTTTCACGGATTTGGGCGTGTGCATGCCTAAGCCCGACCTGCTCTTCGCGGCGTGGCATGAGCACAGGCACGACGAAGCACGGCAAGGCTTCACGTGGGCATTCGACCATGACCGCGCGTGGAGTGGCACGACGTCGTTGGTCGTTGCCATGACGCCGTCCAGTGGCGCTCAAACGGGCGCAGTGACGGTTTCGCTCTGCTCGGCTGTCATGCCGTGCTCTGGATGCGCAGGAGAATGGACAGAGTGGCGGTACACGATCATCGTCGATGGTCAGCCGGCTGCGGCTGATCGAATCAGTCCTGCTGTCAGCACGCTGGACGGCGGATCTGCAGAGGTGGTGCAAAACAGCATCGGGAGGACGCAGCTCGAACACGGCTGGTTTGCGATCTCAATGCCCGTCCGCATCCGTGCCGATGACGACGCACCGATAGCGCTGAGTCTGGGCTTGTCTCTCCACTCCCCGACAACACAGAGTGTGCGCTTGGGAGCTGTGCAGCTCTCGCGCGTCCAATCCGAGGAGCAGGTTGGGGAGCTTCAGGTCCATCGGGCTACGGGTGTTTGCGAGTCGGCAGGAACACTGCCGCCTGCAACGCTCGTCTGGCCATCGCGACAGGACGGCGAGTCGCAGCCGTGCAATGTGTGGATCCAGGCGACTGGTCAACCCGCAACTCGCTGCTGGCTCGGCACGTCGACGCGCGAAGCCACCTGCTGTGAATTCTGCCTGCCGCACCCGATGGCTCTCCCACCGCATCTCACCAACACCACACTCGAGTTCACCGTCACTGCCCTGGGCGTAGACCATACCACCGTCGCTCGTGGTCCCGCCACTGTCTCTCCCTAGACACGCAATAGACGATAACATCCGCATTGGCTAGGATTCAGGCCTCGATCTGTGACTGCAGCTTAGGCTCGACCCATACGCCCTTGACTTTGGGAGGGGCGCGTTCGTCCTGGCGGTTGGCTTGGTCTTCGAGTTTGTCGCTCTCGTCGCGCACCTCTTCGCCCATGGTGGGCGAGTTGTAGTAGCACGCCAGCTTCTCGATCTTGTCGAGCGGTAGGTCGTACTCCACTGCAAGCCGTTCCAGGTCCGCGCGCGTCTCGCAGTGCTTTCGATCGTCGAGCAGCATCGTGATCGTATTCGCCGAGATGCGGGCTGGTGCACCTGTCTTCGCCTGCGTGGAGGAGATCGTGGCGTTGGATTGAATGTTGTCCAGATTCGCCCGTTCGCGCGCCTCCAGGATCCGAAGCATTTGATCGTTCTTATCACCACATTCCCCAGCGTCAGTCAAAAGTTCACATCGTGCTCGGAGGGGTTCAACTTACAGGCTGATAGTTTGTTGCATTCTTGGGCACTTGGACCTGGCCTAGACGCGAGAGGTTCTGGAGGAACTGTGGGTCGTAGGCGTCGCGCATGATATCGGCGGACTTGGTCTCGCTCGCCTGGTTCTGTTGTCGCTGTGTCTCCTGCTCCCGACGTGTGGCTGCCGACGGCGCATACTGCGAGCTCTGCTGGGCGGTCGAGGCGGCATACTCGGTCGGCGGCACACGCGACGAGGCGGCAGGCGCAGGATTGGGCTTGGCTGCCGATGGAACGGAGCGCGACACGGTGGAGGCGACTTCCGACCCAAGCTTGCGGGCTGGCTTGGACGAGGATGAACCCATGATGCTGTGTCGTTGCAGAGGGAGAGCGGGATGGGATGGACGAGGAGAAAGGATGAGGCTTACGAAAGTGGAGGCCATTCGAAGAAAACGAGCGAGAAAAAGTGCGGGAGTCGGAACTGCCGCCATAGCTCACGCAGCAGCTTCTTCTTGCCCTAGGCGTTGGACCCTGAGGTGCGCACGGCTTGCCGCATATCCTTTCCCTGACCACTCGCGACTCGTCCCAACTAGAGCATCCGCACGACATGCCACTCACTTCTCGCAGCCTTAGAAGCGGCCTGCTGGACGGCCTCAAGCTTGTCCGGGTCCTCGACCAGGACCCCATGCGCAAATCCGCCAACCTTCTTGTCGAAGTCCTTAGCACAGCTGAGCATGGTTCGACAACCGTCGACCAAGCCGTGCTCATCCTCGAAAAGACGCACTTTTCCGACCACTTTTACGGACGCCTATGCTGTGCGCCCCCAGCAATCGAAACCGACCAAGAAAGCTTGGCCATCGCGTCGAAAGCTGACGAAGAACGTGCAGCCATCGATACCAATGCTTCGTCCCTGACCAGCACGGAGGGAGATGACGTTCTTGCGGCGTTAGATCTTCTCGGTCAGAACGACGTCTACACATGGCTGCTTGCATGGCTTGAGCGATCTCCCTTGAATGCAAACGATGCTGATCTCAAGATGACGCTCATCCGGCCGGCGACGCAGACGCACATTGAAAAGTACTCGGCGCAACGCAAGGTGATGGTGTACGAGACGCCCGAGATGTACGCGTACAAGGTGCAGCCGTGGATCGCTTCCTTCCCGCCATCGCGCATCCAGTGGGTGTACAATATCCTCGAACACAAGAAGGAGGCCGAATCGATCCTGTTCGAAGATCCGGATGCGGTGACCGGCTTCATCATTGTGCCGGATCTCAAGTGGGACCAAAAGACAACCTCGAGCTTGTACATCCAGGCCATTGTGCACAATCGGCAGCTGAAGAGTCTGCGAGACTTGACCAGGGACCACATCGGCTTGCTGCAGAACATCAAGCATCAGGCGAGCAAGGTGGCGTTTGAAAAGTTTGGCCTCTCGGGGGTGCGAGAAGGCACGCCGGACGGCAACGTGCGTTGCTTCCTACACTACCATCCGAGCTATTAGTAAGTTGACGCTGCTTCAGTACATAGGGGGTCTTGTTAGGAATCTGATGCTGACCCTCTTCTCTCTGACGAGTAGCCATCTGCACGTGCACATCCTGGCAGCGAGCTTCACATCGCATCCGGGCGCGGTGGTGGGGCAGGCGCATCTGCTGGACGACGTGATCGACCTGCTTCGATGGGGTGTAGACATGAAGCAGCGCACGCTGGGCTACTCGCTCGGCACCAACAGCAAGCTCTGGTCGGTCCTGTATCCCGAGCAGCCATAGTCGCCTTGAGCCACCGAGCTGAGTCGAGCCAGACACGGCAGCACCTCATTCCATAATTTTTGGCAGCCACGCCTCCACATGCGAATGCAAGTGCGTTCGGACTCTTCCACCACACACGACACGGCTCTCTTGAGAGTTGAGTCAAAATATTTCAGCCGCGTTTGGCGTCGGAAGCCGGGAATCGCAAGCTGCCGTTGGGTGCTGCTCAGTCGACTTCTTCCAGACCTCCCTCCCTCTCCACCCCAACAGTCCCGGCACACATCTCGACAGTATGGTCGAGTCTACACATCTGTACGATATCCTCGGTGTGGCACCCGATGCGTCCTCAGCCGACATCAAGAAGGCGTATCGCAAGCAGTCGCTCGCCAACCACCCGGACAAGAACCCGGAAATCGACCACGCCGTAGCCTCGGAAAAGTTCGCCGAGATCAACCACGCCTATGAGACGCTGTCGGATCCCGACTCGCGTGCCGCATACGATAGATACGGCGACGATGGACCAGGTGGGCCGGGCGGCTCTGGCGGAATGCCACCGGACATGGACGACTTCCTTGCCAGCATGTTCGGCGGCGGAATGGGCATGGGCGGCATGGGCGGCATGGGTGGCATGCCGCGCGGTCGACGTCCACGCCGCACAAAGGGCGAGGATGCGGTGATCGAGTACTCGGTCACCCTCGCCGACCTGTACAAGGGCAAGACGGCGCACTTCAACCTCACCAAGAACGTCATCTGCACGCAGTGCGAGGGCTCGGGTGCCAAGCCCGGCCTGTCCGAAAAGGAGTGCGTCAAATGCTCGGGCAAAGGCTCGGTGCTGCAGCAGCGTAGCATGGGCAACGGCATGATCGCGCAGTCGTACGTCGAGTGTGCCGACTGCCACGGCGAGGGCAAAAAGGTGCGCGACAAGGACCGCTGCAAAAAGTGCAAGGGCGAAAAGACGACCAAGGCCAAGGCGAAACTCGACGTTGAGATCGAGCGCGGCATGGTCGACGGTCAGCGCATTGTGTTCAAGGAAGCTGCGGACCAGGAACCGGGCGTCAAGCCGGGCGACATCTTGATCGAGCTCAAGATGCAGAAGGATGACGCATTCGAGGTCAAGGGCTTGGACCTGCTCACCACCGTGCGCCTCACGCTCGTCGAGGCGCTGCTCGGATTCTCGCGCACCGTGCTCACCCATCTTGACGGCCGCCACATCAAGGTGACACGCACCGGCATCACGCGGCCTGGCCACGTCGATGTCGTCCGCGCCGAGGGTATGCCGCAGTACCGCGACCGCAACCAGTCCAAGGGCGACCTGTACATCCGCTGGGAGGTGGATTTCCCCTCTGATGCAGAGCTCGCTGCCGACCCGGCGATCCGCAATGCGCTGCGCGATGCTCTCCCGCCAGCAAGACCCGATCTTGAATCGACCGACGAGACGGTCGAGGATACGGTCGAGCCGAGCCCAGCCAAGATCGAGCAGTTCGGCAGCAACCAGGCACGCATCCCCGGTCACGGCCACATGGACGAAGACGGATGGGAGGACTACGACGAGATGGGCGGACAGGGCCCCGGCATGCAGTGCGCACCGCAATGATTGCGCCCCCTTTCGCTTCATCTCGACACCCAACTACGGATCGTATTGCACCTCTACTCAGTCTCACTCTCATGTACTACTAACAACCACCTTTGCGCATTCTAGATGTCGGACCATGATGCGTTTCTTTGCTTGCGGGTTGACGAGCTCTATAGACGGCCCATCTTGCCGGAGCCTACTTCGAGGCCGATGGCGAGGTGGGCTAGACGTGCATCGACAGCGTATCCTTTCGCCTGGAAGTCCTTGAGGCTCTGGTACAGCCCTTTGACGGGGACGAGGTACTTTTCGATAAACTCACCCTCCTCGGGTTTGGCCACCGGCTCGGCCGAGTCGTCGCTCAACTCGATGTTGACCACCACCATCTTCATGTTGGCGCCGGTGAGGCCCGGGTCGTTGAACATGGTGGGTGTAGTTTCCTCGATGCTCACCTTGCCGCCCTCCTTGTCTGTGCCGTAGCCCGTTTCCTCCTCGAGCTCTCGGAGCGCCGCGCGGTTGGTGCCCTCGTCGCCCTCTTCGCCCGCGTCAATGAGGCCGGCAGGCATCTCGATGCAGCTCTTTCCGACGGGTGGACGGTACTGCGAGATGAGTAGGATGTGCGGTTCCGACGACGGACGGTGGATGATGGTCATGATCGCTACGGCGTCGACGTCGCCCTTGCGCGTCTTGCGATCGGCCGACTCCCACTTGCGCTGCTTGCCTGTCGGATCCACCCACTCGATCGAGCGCAATCCCACCCATTTTGCATCCGAATCCTGCAGCGGTGCTGTCTTGAGCACCTTGGCATCCTGCGACGACATGCTGGATGAAGAACCGAACGAGATGATCTTGGACGTCCGCAGTCTCGGTGAGGTGGTGAGCGCTCGGTGTGGTGTGCGGAGGGCTGCGACTGATGGCGATGCACGGGCAAGAAGCGCGGTCCTGAGTAGCGGCACTGTTGCAAGGCCCAGTGCGCAGCGTCCGGGCATGTGTTTCAACGTCGTAGCAGACCAGGAAGGAGGAACTGCGGATGTGCGATGGCGGCGGTTGGTCGAGTAACCTCTCGGCAAGATACGATGACCTCAGGCAGCCGCCAGCTGAAGCAGCCGCCGCCGCTGCTCTTCTCGCAGTGACGTTCTCTTTTGGCTTGTGCGTCGCGCCGCCACTCTTTTTTGACGCAGCTCCACACGACCCATCTTGAATTTTGACTGCAGCCGATGTTTGCGCGGCCTAACATGCTGAAAATATCGCCCTTCTTCGACCGAGAGGTTCGGCTCGGCTCAACTCACGCTTTTGGTGCGTCGCCCGACTCGACTCCGATCTGTGACTTTGCATCGTCCTCTCCACCTCATCACCACGACCTCGCTGCACATCCTTACCCTGCCGAACCAGTATCGGCTTGGCAGTCTCATAGACGCCCATCATGTCGTCGCCATTCATCGGCCTCAACGTCAAGCTCACCTTGCACTCGCAGCCGCATCTCCACCTGTATGCCAAGATCCTCTCGATCGACCAGGCCGCCAACACACTCACCGTCCAGAAGCTTGACGGGTCCCAAGCCGTGCTCGAAAGAACCGACATTGCGAGTCTAGCTGCCGCAAAACCAGTAGAAGCAACCAGCGAAAAGTCCGCCACCTCTGCGGCAGCCAAGCGAAAATCAAACCAAGACAACGCTTCAACACACAACGACCAACCCCACCTTCTCGCACCCAAGACCGCCGATCCCGTCGGCTCGCGAACCTCTACACCCTCCCGCTCGCCTCGACCCCAGAATGCCGCTGCCGGCACGCAGACTCCCCGATCCGCCAAGAAGAAGGCCGCGCCCTCATCCGCTTCGCGCGGCAGCAGCCCCGCCATCCCCAACGCCTCGCTCTCGGATGAGTTCGACTTTAGCGCGGGCCTCAAGGCGTTCGACAAGAAGAAGATCTGGGACGACATCCGTGCTTCCGACCACACCGACCCGGCCTCGCTCCTCGTCTCGCACAACCGCATCGGCGATGCACCCGTCGAGCTCGTGCGCGGTCCCAACGGCGTCGGACCCGCTAACTCGGTCTCCACGCCCGACCGCGGCAGAACCAACAAGAAGGACGGACAGCAGAAGTTGCGCCCCAACGAGATGGTGCTGAGTCCGTCGCCCGAACGCGTTCCTTCGCCTGCTCCTGCCTCGCACGTAGCACCGCCCGTGGCTGCACCCGCGCCGCCCCAGTCGGCGGACAAGCCGAGCTACGAGGAGCTCGAACAAAAGATTCGCAAGCTCGAGGCCGAACTCGCGCTCGCAAGGAGACGAAATGCGCTGCTCGAGGAGCTGGCTGGTCTTGGCCTTGGCGTTTCTGCGCGCAACGAAGCAGGCGCAGACTACGGCGCTTCGTCGGCCGCCATCGCACCGCCTGCGTCTAAGCCTGCGCAGGCTAGCCCGGAGGTCCGCAGCGAGTCTCAACAACGACCCGTCGATCAAGCTGTTGGCGAAACCGCACGCGACCTGTCCAACATGACGCTGCACGCCGCTGCTGCGCCGACCGGCCAGGAACCGCGCTCGTCGACGCCTGCTGCGCTGTCCAATGCACTCGCCGCAGCAGGCTTTGCCGTCTCGGCCCAGTCGACGCAGTCGAGCTCGGCCGGGTCCACGCCCGCACCTGCACCTTCTGCCAAGCCGGCTGAGGTGCCTGCAGAGAAGGAGGAGCCCGTGTTCGGGCACATTGTGGAGGCGCCTGTGCTGACGCTCTTCTTCCCCACGGCCGCACTGCAACACGCTGCACTCGCACGCATCGAGGCGTTCTACGAGTCGGACACCAACGGCAAGCGCTATCTGACTCTGGACGAAGCAGCCGACGAGCGCATCTGTCGCAACTACCAGGGCTTCAACTTTCCGCTGCGCCAGGGTGTGCAGGACTGGCTGGACGCCATGCAAGATGCCGTGGGCTCCGACGGCGAGGCTGAAGTGCGGTGGTGGCGACCACACTGTTCTTCCGAAGAGGTGCAGCTGTTGGACCTGCTCGTATCGCTGCATGCCATCTCGCCGTACGAAGGCGCGAGTGCTCGCAGCGACGATGGCGAGGCTTCGGTGAGCTATGTGATTTCGTGCGTGGCGTCGCAGGCGCACTCGACGCTGCCGCACGAGCGGCTGCATGCACTCTACTTCCTCTCTCCGGCCTACCGTGCGCTCGTGGCGCAGCTGTACGACTCGCTCAGCGCGCCCGCGAAAAAGGTCATCGAGGCGGATCTCGCGCTTCGCAAATACGCCCCGGCGGTGTGGAGAGACGAGTTTCAGGCGTACCTCGCAGAAGGCCCCGCGACGGAGAAGGAGTTTGGCAACAAACCGGCGCCCGAGTGCAAGCTCATCGCACAGCAGCTCAGGGCTCAGCTCAACACGCTGTGGGCACAGTTGGGCGCCGAGATGGATGAGGGCAAGATGCACGATGCGTGGGAAAATGTAAAGTGGCAGACGCTCGATCGGTACGCGGCGGCGCAGAAGAAGAAGCCCGCCGCTGCAAAGGGCAAGAAGAAGGGCAGGAAGTAGGTCTTGTCCTGCGCAAACGCGCATGTTGGCAGTCGAATCACAAAGTGCACATCATGGCTCAAGCCGAGCAGTGCAAAGATGAACATTGGCGTGCATGTGCGTGTGCGTGTGTGAGGATCAAAGTGAGTTGCGTTTGGGTTCGGGTGAGGAAGGCAGCATCTCTATATGTTCTTCGTCGTCATTGGCGTCGTTGCCATCCGATGTGGCAAGCGGTACATGCTGGCCGCGTCCATCGTATACTCCGTCCGAACCTCTGCCGCCGAACTTTGCCCTGATCTTTGCGAGGATCGGATTGCTGGCGGTCCATCCGGCACTTGCCTGCGTGAGGTAATACACCGGCACACCTGCCGCGATGAACAGCAGTGCCGCAAGCCCCTCTAGCGGTGCACTTCCAATCGGCATGAGCAGCAAAAACAATGCGACCGCAGCGAACAATATCGGCGTCCCCAAAAACGTCTTGTACGGCCGTGTCAAATTCGGCTCTTTGATCCTCAACACCAACAACCCCAACACCGACGCCAGGTAGAACGCCCAGCTGCAGACGCCGTAAAAGTTGACGAGCGATGCGAACCCAGAGCCGAACAGCACAAACGCCGAAATCAGCACGAGCTGCAGGCCCAAAGCTGCCACGGGTGTGCCTGTTCGTCGGTTGACTTCGCCGAGCTTCTCGGGAAGGTAGCCTTCGCGCGATGCAGCCATGATGAGTCGAGCCGTGGTGTAGATCTGACCGTTGAGCGCGCCGAAGCACGAAAACGCCACGAGGAACGCAAATACAATGCCACCCACCGTGCCGAAGATCGCACTGCCAAAGTCGAGCGCCACCGTATTCGTGCGCTTCACCAACTCCGCCGGCAGCACCACAAAGTACGACACCACCGCCGACAGGAAGATCAGAATCACCGTGGCGAGACTGATGTGAATGACGCGCGGCAGATCCTTCTCGACGCGCTTCATCTCTCCCGCCACAAAGCACGACTGATCCCACCCATCAAATGCCCACAGCCCACTGTACAGGGCCAGGGCGTACGACGACGGCGAGGTGGCACTTCCCTGAAAGAGGCTCGACAGGCTCGAAAACGCCTGCTGCGAGCTGGGCGATGTCTTGCCTCGCGCTGCCTGTACGATCGCCAAGATCGGCACCGCCGTGAGCGCAAGCAGCTTGACGACTGTGGTAGCGATCTGCGTGCGTGTGCCGAGCTTGTTCGAGAACGCGTGCGCGGCAGTGATCAACGCGGCGATTGCTATCGCAAGCAGCTTGATCGACCAGCCCGGGATGCCGTCGAGCCCCGTCTCGTGCGGGTGGTCCGTCGCCTTTCCCGTGGCATGAAACAAGATGCGCGCCACGTACTCGCCAAAGATGGTGGCGATGATCGCGCCCGCGCCGGGCTTGAGCGCTGTAAGCGCCGACCAGGTGTACAGGAACGCCGAGAGCGGGCCGAACGAGTAGTTGAGGTACGCCTGCGAGCCGCCATTGAGCGGGATCGACGCACCGAGCTCGGCAAACGAAGAGGCTCCGCTCCATGCGAGCAAACCCGAGAGCAGCCAGATGACGATCGATGCACCGATGCTGCCTGTGTTGAGCGTCACGACGCCGGGAGATGAGAAGATGCCCGAGCCGATCTGAACGCCGATGGTGAGCGCGATGCCGTCGATGAGCGTCACTCTGCGCTCGGCGAGGCGGTCACGAGAATAGCCGCGCGTATGCCGCCTCGACCGCGACCGAGAAGAATTCCTCGCGCCCGAGCCAGAGGCCCCAGCGGCGGAGACAGATGATTCTACGTCTCCATAGTCGCCAGCAAGCGTCTCGTCGGCATCTCCACTAAGACTGAGTGGCAGCAGGTGGTCGCGATATCCGAACGACAAGCTTTCAACACTAGCCCGAGCGAGCGCCTTGAAGCTCGATCCTCCTTGTTGTTCTCCAGAAGGTCGCCGCAAGCTGTCCTTGGAGGCCGCTGCGTCGTCCAGCTCGCCTCGTGCGAGACGAGGTGCGGGGAGAGTGTTGCGGTCCTCGAACACCACAAAGTCGTCTTCGTCCTGGTCCTCCTCTGGTAGTGGTATGCTGTCAGAGCTAGCCTTGGCCTGTGAGGCCTTTGCTGCACTTGAGTCTACAGAGCGTCGCAGCGCGCTCGAGTGGAGCGAGGCAGGCTCATCAGGAACCCCAGCGAGCGCGATGGCAGCACCCACCGGGTCGGCCGACATGGCACGGCTGGCGTGTGTTGGAAGAGGTCGGATGCTGTGAGGCTTTATCGTCCAGTCGAGCGCAACATCGATCTATGCTGGAGAGTTGGGGATCGTTCCTGGGCGTGTTGGTTGGTGGACGGGTAGGACGGGCGGCAGAGGACGGGTGTTGGTGTTGGTTTGAGCGCGCCGCTGCCTTTAGCCGAGCATTCTCCGGGCAGCCTTCGCTGGGCCGAATTCCGGATTTCTTTTCTCATTTTCGAGCGTCGATTTTTGAGTGCTTTCTGAGGCATGATCTGCTGCCCACACAAAAAAAAAAGGCACTCGAGAAACTCCACACCAAAAAAGGCAAAGAGAAAAGTTCAGCAGAGGTTACTCTTCCTGTCACTTCCCTGCTCTCTTCCCACCATCAGGTTGCGACACTTACTCACGATCAGCATGGTGCAAACAGCAAAGGCGTCAAGAGGTCCGATCAAGTCGGAGCGCAACCGCGCAGCAGCAGCTTCGGGCTCCAATTCAGTTGGTGGAGGCCAACAAGCGACTTCCTCGACCAGCTCGGCTTTCCACAAGAAGCGTTCTCAGGGAAAGACGGCCTCCCACATCAGCGCCGATGCCCCTCAGCCGAAAGCAAGAGTACCCACGCAAGTTCAACGCAACGGTACTAGCTCGGCTGCGCCTCGAAAAGCACAGCAGGAGCAGCATAACGATGACGATGATGAACAGCATTCGTCCGAGGATGAGGAAGAGGAGGCAGACGTCCGCTCCAAGACGGCCCTTTCGCTCTCAGGTCACCAGCTTCCGCCTCTAGCCGCGCTGGTAGACACGCTCTCGCAGTTCCGCTACCTGCAACGCCTCGACCTCTCGTCGATCGAGCCCTCAGACGCATCCACAGACGGCCTTTCCTCGCTCGCATGGCTGGCCAAGGCTGTCTTCCGGAGCAAGGCGAAGCTCGAAGCCTCATCAGGCAAGGGCAAGGAGCGCGCATTCGGGGACAACCTCACATGGCTCAACCTCTCTTCGAATCCCAACCTCACCTCGGAAGCTTGCATCGGTCTCGAGGCGCTTGAAGAGCTCTGTGTACTCAACCTCTCTCACTGCGCTCTCAACACCATTCCCGTCTCCATCTCTCCGCTGCACAACCTCAAGGCACTCGTGCTCAACAACAACTCCATCTCCACCATGCCAAAAGCATTCCCACATCTGCCAGAGCTCAACTCGCTCATCCTCTCGCACAACCAGCTCACATCTCTGCCCGCCTCGCTTCCAGCATCCCTGCCCGCGCTCAAGAAGCTCTCGCTGGGCCACAACAAGCTGCAAGGCAGCGAGAGCCTGCCCGACTTTTCGCTTTGTCTGGCGCTCCGGGAAGTTAGGCTTAACGACAATGCCGAACTCAAGGCGTTGCCGAGCCACGTCCGCAACTGGGGCAAGGGAGCTGATGGCAAGACGGCGCCTGGACTGGAGCTGTTGGAGCTCAAGGACTGCGGCTTGGACACATGGGAGTCGCTTTCGACGCTCGCAGAAGCCGAGGACGACAAGGAACAGCAGCCAAGGCTGCGCAGGAAGGGTCTGACCCAGCTGCTGCTCAAGGGCAACGGCGTTGCGCAGCTCGACGACTACAAGGAGCGCATCACGCGCGTGCATCCTACTCTGCGTGTCCTCGACAACGAGAGACTCCAGCCAAGAGCACGTCCTGCCGACATCGAAGATGGCCAGGATGGCGACAAGCCTTCAGACCGAGGCGATGACGGTAGACAGCGGAAAGAAGGCAAGCACAAGGAAAAGCGAGACAAGCCATCCAAGAAGCAGACGAAAGCGGCGCGGAGGCAGGATGACGATGCCTCGGACGATGATGACGCAGAGGCTGCGCAGATGGCAGCCGAGATGCGCGCCTTGCGTCGAGGCAAGCCGTTCGAGTCAAACAGGGAGCCGGAGGAGTCTGACGGCGAGGACGATGACGACGAGGCGGCGCAGATGGCTGCTGAAATGCGAGCCCTTCGCCGCGGTAAACCCACTTCCGAGCCGGCCAAATCTTCAAAGAAGAAGCCCAACGAGCGCTCCAAACCCGAAGACAAGGCGAAAAATGGCAAAGCCAAACCCGGCAAGGACGTCTCTGGCAAGCGATCCGTCAAGCCTGACTCTAAAGCAGTGGGTGCTGGCGAAGAAGCAGAATCCAAGCCGAAGCACAAGCGCGGTACGCGTGCAGGCAAAAAGGTCAAGAAACCTGACTCTGCCTCTGCCGCTGCCACTTCCACCACCGATGTCAAGAAGGACAAGAAAGACGCACGCGACGGTGGTTTCTTCGAGACGGTGGATGCCGAGGCGGAGAAGGCGCGGCTGGCACCGATCTACGAGCTGAGCAAGAAGCGCGCCAAGATCGCCACGGGCCGCACCGAGGTGGCCGAGGGCGTGCTCGAGGACGCCCGAGCCGCACCCTCCAAGACGCACGGTCGCACCGTGCTGGCATCGTTTGACGACTCGGCTCCTATCGAGGCACCTAGCAAGCGCAAGAAGAAGCAGGCCAATGCAAAGGACGACACACCAGCTGCACCGGTCAATACGAGCGTGGCGGCGATCGTGGACGTGCGCAAGAAGGACAGCAAGAAGCGCAAGGCGGGCGCCGAGGATGCGAGTTCCAGTAGCAAAAAGCACAAGGCTGGTCTGCCGTTTGCACCACCAGCTACGGCAGCGGGCGAAGCAGGCGCAAATACGAAGCAGACCGACTCGTTTGGTGCAGGTGCCGACGCCTGGGGCGGCGCAGGCGCGTGGGCGTGAATGCATCCGCCCAAGTCATACCCATTCCTCCAGCCTCAACCCCCACTCTAATGCTGAACCTCTGAGCCTCTTTCCACATCATTTTTCCTCGTCTGTCCGCTCTGCTGTGAGCGGTTGCGTCTGTGTTGCGGGATGAGCTTCGGCGAGCGTCATGCTCTTCAAAAAAGATGAAGGGTTTAAAAGCAAAAAGAAATCGCATTTGTTGACAAGAGTGGGATTCGAACCCACGCCCGAAGACAACGGTTTGAAATGTCAGAGAATCCTGAACGTTGCGCCTTAACCACTCGGCCATCTTGCCTTAAGATGCATATCGGAAGGGACAGTGCATATATATACCAACAATAATACTCAGGCAAATGATGAGTGAGATTTCCTCCACATATTACGCAAGTGACGGGCGGCTTTCGATGCAACGAGGACCTTGCAGGCTGCCGAGGTGTAGATACACCCATGCAGGGCATGCGTGAACCTTGTTGGTCTACATCGATGTACTGTTGTACCGGGTCCTACTTGCTTCTACGCTAGGTTTCGACGTTGAACGCTGCACTGCGCCAGCCCATGTTGCCGACTGTTGGCCCGCCTGGACGAGTCACTCGACGTGCAGCCCTTGCCTCTGTCTCGTTTGCTCTGCTGCTTGCAGCGACTGGAAGTGGATCGCGCACTTTGATTCCGGCGTGCTCAGCACACCGCTTATCGCATCACAAGGCTTCGGCGCCCAACGCACGCACTGCGAACACCAGCACGACGTCGTCCTCAAGGAACGCAAGCTACGCCTCGGGCGGAGGAGGCTTCGAGTCGGTAGACAACCCGTTCAAGATGGATCGTCCGGTCAACGTATTCGGTCGCCCTCTGGCACAGTGTGGTACTAATCCCATCACGGGATTCTATCGCGACGGTGTAAGTTGCTCACGAATCCCTGCGTCGATGAGAATCACACTGACCATTTCTGGTGATGTAGTACTGTAATACGGGTCCTGCGGATGGCGGATCGCACACGGTGGCAGCAGTGGTGTCGCAAAAGTGGCTCGACTATTCGGCGTCCAAGGGCAACGATCTGCGTCCCATCCTGTCCGAGGGATGCTCGTGGTGTCTGTGTGTATCGCGCTGGAAGCAGAGCCTAGATGCGTACAAGCGCGGCGAACTCGCCAAGGACGGCGTACCCAAGATCAAACTCCAGGCGACTCACCAGCGCGCGCTCGACATGGTGTCGATCGATGATCTCAAGACTTTCGCCCTGGATGGAGAGTCCGAAAAGCCAACGTCTGCAGCGCAGGATCCTGCTAGAGGCGGTCCGATCCGCTGATCCTGCCTTTGCGCCGCGGTGTTGCTTAGACGCTTCATCATCTGTCTAGCTTGTTTTGGGTTTTATGCGTCGCTGTTTCGTCTCTTTCTCTTACATCTCGTTCCCGAATAGGATTCTTGGTCTCATGAATACAAGCAGCATGACCGCGATGCAGGCTCGATCTGCCGAAGCTTCATCGTTTGCACGTGTAAGATGGCTTGAGAGATGGTATTACACGGATCTGAAAATGTTGTACACTGGCGGTGGGTGGTGAATGCGGTGATGCAGACTAGGACTCGGCGTCGATCTGCTTCCATATTTGCTCGGTCTTCTTGCGGTTCTCCCTCGACTCGCGGATGTGATTCGCCGTGCGTTCGACGCGCTGCATTCCCAGGCACATGCGCAGAAACGTCAGTGGGATGCTGCAACGTCCATTCAAAGCTGCGGACGCCGACTTACCTCTTGTCGCAGACACATGTTGAGGTCGCGCTTGATGCCGTTGCAGCCGCCGGTGATCTTGTGCCACACACCCTTGGCATGGCATTCGTTGAGCGCCTGAATGAGATGCGCGCAATCTGCAGCAATCAAAGCCATCATTTGACGTCGAGTCAGTTCTTCTGCTAGGGTACGCGGGGGAGCACTCGAATGAACTTACGCTGCAACTTGCTGTCGCCCACGAGATGCTGTTACGGCAACAATTGTAGAAGGAGACGCAGAGACGATCGTCAGTCGTCGGTCTTGGCGTGACATTATGTTGCAAGCCCTGCCATCATGTGCTCACTGGATGCATGATTGATGTGCTGTGGCCGACTCCCTCGGTCGAAAGCGAAGAGATGCAGGGAATGGAGCATTGTCAGCAGCAGAAGGACTCGTATGAGGTCAGACAGCTTTTCCAACCGGAACTCGGGCAGAGACGAGCGCTTTTTAAACCAAAAGTGTCAAACCGTCCAGAACGCACACCAACAAAAATTTGACCCGCCTTCGGGTGTTGGTCTCTTGAGACGCGCGTGTCTTTCCTCTTTTTTTGGACTCAGGGGTGAGAACGGCGAGGCGATGCAATCAACATCTAGGGGTCTCGCTCCCCCTTTTTCCGGGCCGTCGCAGCGCGTTTTTCGAAATTGAGCGCGTGCCAAGCTGCAGTGATGCTGTGCTGTTCTGCCGCTGTGGAGGGGAGGAGGAGGAGGTCCATGCAGAAGGCTGCAGCCGCCCTACCGACCCCGCCGCCCACTTCGGTGGCAGTGCCCCACATGGACGAGCCCCGGCCTCTTCATTCCGCAGGACTGCAACGGGCTCTGCCATCACTACCATCATCATCCTCCTACGATCCCATTTTCGCTCGCTCATTCTACTCGACGACTTCTCACGACACTCTCAGCAAAAAAATAGGCGCACGCCACGGACCACAACCAAGCAGCACGTGCTACACTCGTTGTGACCGTCATCGCTAGCGTTGGTCTAGCGTGCTCACAAATCCTATCCATCGGCAATTCCAGCTAGAAACGCATCCCGTCTAACTTAGGTTGGCACTGCGCCTACACTCGAGTGCGGCACGATGCCGGACTTCATGTCGCTAAAAAAGGTGTGGGGAAAGCTCGACACAGGCAGCGGTGATGTGCAGGATCCAGCAGGACCGTACGGTCAAGGCATCGGCAACACGACGGCAGGCGGGCCTGTCATCGTGGTCCCGCAGGATGACCGCGTCGCGCGAGTCAACATGATCCTGCGCGCGCTCCAGGTATTTTTCGGCTTGGTGACGCTCCTCATCGCCGTCTACATGGCGACATTCCAGTCAAAATGGATCGGAAGCCCCTCGGGTCTCACAGGTCTCATCCTCTTCTTGGCAACCGCGAGTCTGCTCGCATCCCTCGTCTTCCTCATCGTCCCCATCATCTACGAGCGCTCGGGCTACAAGACCATGAAGGGCTTCACGCGTGCGCTCTCCGAGGCGCGCGTCGGCATGGTGTGCAACGGCATCTTTGGCTTCCTGCTGCTCATCCTCGCCGTCACGCAGACCATCTCCGCCTACACCTCGGCCGGATGCAAAGATCCAAAGAACGACCCGCACGCAGGCGGCAAGGATCGCCAGGACTTTGTCGACCAGCTCGGCGGTTGGTGCCGCACCAAGCGCGCCGAAGCCGCCTTCTGCTGGTTCCTGTGGGTGACGTGGTTCCTCTCGCTGCTCCTCTTCCTGCGCCAGTGGAAGCTCGAGCGCAAGAACGGCCCACGCATCCCGCCGTTTGTGCATCCGAACGAGGACTCGGCATTCGAACCCATCAACGACCTCGACGACGACGACGCCTTTGACGAGGCAAAGACGGCAAGGTACGGCGACGGCGGCGACGGCAGGTACGGTGTCGCGGGCGGCATGCATGGCGGCGGACAGCCCAACATGGCCTCGTACGACCGCCGCGGCAGCAACCCGCTGGCCGACATCGAGGCGCGGTACGGTATGAGCCCGGCGTATACGGCGGATCCATTCGCGGATGGACGTGCGACAACGCCAGCCTACAGCCGCCCTTCGTACGATTACAATGCGTATGGCAGTGCAGGCGTGCCTGGCGGCTATGCGGCCGATCCATATTCGGCCATCAACCACCAACTCGGCGCCGGCCGCGCAAGCGATCGTCCGCCGCAGCTGCCCAGCATGGGCTATCCGTATCACTGAAGCTTCGGTGCTTGCTTCAAGGCTGCCTGGGCGAGACAGAGGTGCCGCCTGTCGACGTGTGCGCCTTCCACTCGACCCTCGTTAACTGTATTCTATTCCCGTTCGGACACTGTGCTTCCGTTGCTGCTGTGTGCTAGCCCCCTTCGACTTCTGCTCTATTTAATGGAATGTTTCGCACCCACCTTCGTATGAGAGAACTGCAGTCTGTCATGGTGTGCGTTTGGGCGTGTTGAATTGAAAATCGAGCGTGGAAAGGGTGTCCGGCGCAGTTGCACGTGGATGGAGGGTCCGCGGAAAGCGACGGACATGGCCATCTGCAGCTAGCGTGGTCAAGATGCTGATAAGATGCTCCGACTGAGCAATCACGAAGAGAGCAAACAGCATCACCGTGGCTCGGCAGCGCATGAACAATCCTCCGGTTCGGACGAGGGTCTTCCGACGCGTTTGCAGAATTGGGCTGGCAGCCGTATTTGCTTGGCGACAGCCGTCGTTTTTGCCATGAACTGCGTGGTGCGGTTGCGGAATGAGGATGCAACGGCTGCTATCGAGCTGCTCTGGCTCTGAGGGTGACAACGATGAGTGTATATGGAATACGGCGACGGCAGGACGTTGAGGTAGACGGAGCAAGCATACTCGAGCAAAATGTGTGCATCTGTGTTTGAATACTGCGGCCGGTGCGGGCGGTCAGGAACGAGCGATGTTCCTCTGCCACGCTGCATCAAAGCGACAGCTGCACCACGCGACACGACTACTCTGCTTCTCGATGCTCGTTGGTTCCCCCACGCCGGACTCAGCCTCCTCGCTTAGTCGCCAGCCAGCGTCGGCTAGATGTCCGCCAATAACGCTCCCTCCCCGTCCCCGAGCGCTTCCACAATCGGCATGCCTCACCGCCTTCCGTTGGAGCGCGAGCAAGATATGCTTCGCTCCTACTTTCCAGCCGCACACTTGCCCAGTCGGACCCTTACATCGACTCGCCCTACATTGATGCTCGCGACTACGCCAGCACGACTCAGCCTCACACCGCATCTAGGCTGGCCCCAATCCTGCTCAGCCTGGCTTCAGATCCAGTTGGCTTGAAAAGCTGACCATTATATCGAGGTTGGGCACTCATCTTCCGTCCTTCCATACCAGCACATCCATTTCCTTCAACCTTGGGCCGACACGCTTATTTGGCCTAAGAACGATGGCGGTGTGCAACGATGGCGTCTTTACGCCCGTATCTGACTGCCGCTTCTTCGACTTTACGATCGCCTTCTCCAACGCCATCTTCGTGATTCTGCCGTCATGCCTCGCCCTAATCCTCATGACTATCAGGCTCGTGCGCCTCCGTCACAAGCGCGATCTCCCCACCGCATCCAATCAGCCTCATCTCTCGCTGTTGCGCTCGTGCACGCCCCACTCGGACCCCATCAGCCTGTTTGGAGCCTTTGTCTACGTCGTCCATGCGATCCTCAGTTTCGTGCTCGTCGTTATCCTCGCTGTGCCTTCGTCTCGATCGCTTCGACATGCTCTCGACGACAGCACAGGCATGGCCAGCGTCGTGCTTGCCTTCCTCACCGCTCTGCTCGCCGTTCCCCTCTCTGTGGCAGAGCGCCGAAAGACTCGCGGAGGCAACATGCTGCTGCCCCTGTGGCTCCTCGCGTGCCTCTTCTTCACCGCATGCCGCATCCGAACTTTCAACGCCATCCCGGCCATTCGATACAGCCCCTTCTTCTACATCTACATCCTCACCTTTGCCTGCCATTCCTTGATGCTTTCCGTCGAGAACGCCAACAGCATCAGTACGACCCTGCTCCACTCCAGCCACGAGTCTCGTGCAAGCTTCTTCTCGCGCCTGCTCTTCATCTGGGTTGTACCCCTTCTCTGGAACGGTCTCCGCAAGCCACTCGAGATGCAAGACCTCGACGAACTTAAACCCGAGTACAAAGGTCGCTCGCTTGCTCGTAACTTCATCGCTAGCTGGACAGGCGCGCCGATGGAGCCCGACTCGGGATCGGATTCTTCGCAGCACGCACAGCTCGGCGACATGCAACACGACCTTGACCTCAAACACAGCTCTTCGCTCACCAGCAGCGACGCCTATCCACTCGAGAAGCTTGGCACGTCTGCAGCCGAGTCCGAATCGGGTGCGCATGCATCCGCCCCCACGGCTACGCCTTCCTATACGCGCGCCTCCTTCCCCAAGAGGAAGATTTCTCGCAGTCTCTTGCACGCCACCTTGCATGCCTTTCCCCTCGCTGCTCTCGCCCCGGTTCCTTGGAAGCTGCTGCTCACTGCGACCGAGCTGGCTCAGCCGCTGCTCGTTTCGACCACGCTCGCCTTTGTCCAATCTTATTCCGATGCCGGCGAGGGTGGACGGTCGTCGGCGGCCCAGCCGGTTGTCTACGGATGGGGACTTGTAGGTGCTTACGCCTTCATCTACCTCGGACAGGCGCTCGCCACGGGCCAGTACTGGTATGCCAGCTCGCAGCTCATGACTCGCATTCGAGGCGCATACATTGAAGCCATCTATCGCAAGGGCCTCAGCCTGCATCTCCGCACCGCACGAACGAGCGGCGGCGGTAAAGCGGCCAACCTGATGAGCGTCGATAGCGAGCGCGTCGTCAAGGCTGTTGATGTCATTCACTCGCTCTGGAGCGGTGCCATCACCATCGCCATCGGTGTCTATCTCCTCTACAACCAGCTCGGCCTCGTCTTCTTCGCATCCATGGCTTCGGTCTTCGCATGCTTCCTGCTCACTCCGTTGGCGAGTCGCGGCATCGGCGCAAAGCAAGCCGCTTGGAGCAGCCAGACGGACAAGCGCGTCAACCTCACCTCGAGCGTCACTTCAGACATCAAGGGCGTCAAGTTCTCGGCATACGAGGACGTCTTGCACGACAAGATCTGCAAGGCTCGTGCCGAGGAGCTTACGGTTCGCAGCGGCATGATGAAGCAGATCACCGGAGTCGTCGTCTTCACCAACTGCGCCGGCGAGATGCTCGGCCTGACGACCTTCCTCACGCTCATCATCGTCGATAAGCTCAGCGGCTCGACCCGCTTCGACCTCAACACCATCATCACCACGCTCACCATCTTCTCCGTGCTGCAGGACCCACTGCTCAAGATCGGCCAAGAGTACGCCTATCTCCTCCAGGCTTATGCCAGTATGCGACGTATCGAGGATTTCCTCAACAGCGAAGACAAACCCGACGTGCAGGGTGCGGTTGATGACGGAGTTGCAGCTCGAGCTGCAGCGGCTTCGAGCTCGGACTCGGAGCCGTGCGGGTTCGCCGCCCGCTTCCAGAACGCCGAGCTTGGCTGGCAAGATCAGCCTGTCTTGTCGCAGGTCAATCTCGAGGTCCCGCGCGGGTCGCTGACCATGATTTGCGGTCGTCTAGGCCAGGGCAAGTCGACGCTTCTGCAGGCCATGCTCGGCGAGTCGGACTTGCTGAGCGGAAGCCAGCAACTTCCGCTTCTGGCCGATCGCATTGCCTATGTCAGCCAAGATATCTGGCTGCAGGAGAAGCGTTCCATCCGCGAAAACATCGTCTTTGCTACGGGCGAGTACGACGAGGAGCGCTACACGACTGCGCTCCGCGCATGCGCACTGTTGGAGGACATCGAAGGTTTGCAGGAAGGCGATGCTACGACGGCGAGCTCGCTTAGTGGCGGTCAGCGCCAGCGAGTCGCCGTGGCGCGAGCCGTCTATAGCGATGCCGAGTCGTACCTCTTTGACGACATCACTAGCGCTCTGGATGCCGAGACGGCGGCACACATGTGGCGGTCCCTCATGGGTCCCGCTGGCCTGTTGAGCGGCAAGACGGTGGTGATGGCTACCAACGCTGTGCACTTGCTTCACCACGCGCAGCTCATCGTCCGCATCGATGGCGGAAAGATTGCCGAGCAAGGTCGGTACGAGGAGCTCTCGATGAAGGGCAAGGATGCCATCTCGCGCGCCAGCCTCGACTCGAAGCGAGCCATGCCGGCTGCCGACGTCGCCAACGACAAGCCGGTCAAGAGCGGAGCGGCGGAAAAGCAGGAGGCAGTCATGACAGGCTCCGTCGGCTGGAGCGTCTACTTCAACTGGGCCAAAGCGGCAGGTCTGTGGAATGTCAGCGCCTTCCTCGCCTGCTGTGTCTTGTCGACCGCGGCGCAGATCGGCACGACGTATTTCCTGCAGGCCTGGGCGACCTCGCAGCAGCGCGACCCGTTCAAGGCCCTGGGTGCCTGGATTGCTGGCTTTGTGGTGTTGATCCCTGGAAACGCTGTTGCTCTCGGACTCGGATTCTGGATCATCTCGCTGTACTGCGTCGAGTCGGCTGGGATCAAGCTGCACGCAGGCGAACTCAGAGGCGTTCTCTCGGCACCCATCTCGTTCTTCAGCAAGTGGAGCTCGGGCCAGATCACCAACCGCTTCTCGCAGGATCTGTTCAACCTCGACCAGACGTTTGTACAGGCGTTGACGAATTTCGCCTTCGTCGCGTGTAGCATGGTGGGTGCTCTGGTCACCATGATCGTGCCCGCGCCGTACTTGGCGGCTCTAGCCGTCGGGTTGGTCGGCTTTTCGTGGGCTCTGCAGCGGCTGTATATCCCGTCGAGTCGCCAGCTGCGCCGGCTCGAGATGGCTGCCAAGAGCCCACTTTATTCGCTTTTCTCGGAAACGTCGTCGCCGTCGGGCCTGGCGACGGTGCGTGGACTGAAGCGAGAGGCGTCGCTGGTCGAACTCAACACACAGTCTCTGGACGTGTCGCAGGCGCCTTACTACCACCTGTTTGCGGTGCGGAGGTGGCTGCAGACATGGCTGCTGCTACTGACGACGGTGGTCAACGTGATGCTCGTACTGCTGGTGGTGGTGCTGCGTCACTCGTCCAAGGCCGGTCTGTTTGGTGTTGCGCTGGTGCAGGCGACCTCGCTGGGCATCATGCTCAACCACACGATCATCAGCATCACCGAGGTCGAAATCGCCGGCGTGGCGCTCGAGCGCGTGCGCGAGTTCACCGACCTTGAACCGGAAGAGGAGGCACGCCCGCAGCGCAAGGACACGAACGATGATGCACGCGAGGCGATTCGAGGCGACATTGAATTTGACAGCGTCACGGTCTCGTACGGGGCTGATCTCGAACCTGCAGTCAAGGAGCTCAGCTTTGCGCTGCAAGCAGGGCAGAGGTTGGGTGTTGTCGGACGCAGTGGGTCGGGCAAGAGTACGACGCTGCTGGCACTGTTCCGTATGATCGAGATGCGATCTGGGTCTATCCGAATCGATGGACGCGACATCAACGACATGAGCGCGCGCGAACTGCGATCTCAGATGACCATCGTAGCTCAGAATCCGCTGGTGCTGGCGGCATCGATCCGCGAGAATCTGGACCCCGAGGGCGTGTGCAGCGACGAGGAGATGTGGGATGCGCTGCACAAGTGCCATCTGGCCGAGTTTGTCAAGAAGCAAGAAAACGGCTTGGAGGAGGTGCTGCTGACGGGCAAGTCGTTCATCAGTTCCGGGCAGAAGCAGTTGCTCTCGTTAGCGCGTGCGCTGCTGCGCAAACGCAAGATCCTCGTACTCGATGAGGCGACGAGCGCAATGGACGTCGAGACGGACGCTGCCGTGCAGAATGTCCTCTCGACTCAGTTCGCAGACTGCACCGTTATTGCCGTGGCGCATCGCATCGCAACGATCATCGGGTTCGATCAGATCATCTGCATGTCGGCTGGCCGCGCTATCGAGAGCGGCACACCGCAACAACTGCTCCAGGCGCGCGGTGAGTTCTGGGCTCTCGCCGCCGAACAGAAGTGCGTCTAGCCTCGGTGCTTTGTTGCACGAAGATCGCCATGTTGCAATGATACCAGAATGTCACCCTCGACGTGTGTAGAGTTAGAGACTCGGCGCGCTGCTGTGCAATCCTCGCTCGGACCTCCTGGAAGAAAGTAGCCGCAAGACTCTATGCTTTTCACACTGCTTCGCTCTGATACGAGAGTACTCACGATGCAACGGACTCATGGCGGACTGGAAAGCGGAGCATGAACGGCGGCAAGCGCTTCGGTCAAAGCCGAGCTGGTGTACGCGCACGGGGTCACGCGGGCGGCAAGGATTGATAATGATCCCGATGATGGTGGCGTTGAGAATGCGGGGTAACGGTCTCGAGATAAGGGGCCGGGGATGTGGTGCGGGGTTGGGAATCAAGCGGTAGCGGGAAGCACCCAGTCAGGGCGAGATAAGTTTTCGGAGATGGCCGAGCGCCCCGGTCATCGCGCGGTTGCTATTGGTAGGCTGCGAGCAAACAGTGTGTGTTCTCTGCACTGTACGTCCTTTGACATGGCAGATGCTTCCCGAACGTCGTGTAGCCTTGTTCGTGGCAACGTCAACCTCGTCGTCAACATCGTCGAGACTATTCTTCCAAGCAAGGTTGGCTCGGGAGGGTTGCGCAGCTAGACTGCGGCAATGAGCAATGGACAACTCACTTCCGGCCGACAGAAGCGGGCTGTTGTTGAAACAAAAGAATTTTTTTCTCTTCTTCGAGCCGGGACTTTTTTGATTTTGACAGGTGGGACACGGCTCGTTTGCTCCGCTCGGGTTCAAAGCCCGCGCGAGCAAGGTGGGATTGACAGGGAGTCGCCACAGCGATAGCATCGTTCGGCCCGCCTTCCGCACCGCATGGAACGGCGCCCATGAGACTGTTTCGAATGTCAACACTGACCATATGTCGAGCGCGATGACTACGACTTCCGAAGAGGCCGACTTGCGCCAGAGCGAGACATGCAAACAATGCGGCTGGAGCGGGACAGGGAGCGAGACGGTCAGCAGCAGGAACTCGCTTATCAGTGCTCGTGCAGACGTGCGTTGGTTCGACCGTGCCCATCTTCGCCTGGCAGCATCCCTGGCCCAGCAAGGGCGTGCAAGACTCTCGCTTGCATGACAGCCGAAGAGCGACGCATTGGTTAGTGGGCTGCGACGCCGCCGTCCTCGCACTGCGACGGAGCTAGCCGAGGTGAAAAGAACGATTTGGGCCCTCTTTCCCTGTGCAGCCAGCTGCTCGAAAAAAGGGCATCAGAATCGAAGACCGAAATTCACCAACTGCTTCGCGCCAGAGCTGTAGCTGTCGGTGGGTGCGATTCCGAGGATCAACGCAGCAATGCTCTCGACGCGAATCCTGATGCAAACCAAGCTCGCATGCTGTGGACTTGTACGCCAACGCACCGCACAGAGGCGCGCAGGAACGCTGGCTAGCAGTTCGGATGTAGCCTTGGCAACACAATCGACGTCGAACCAAGTCGGGCAATTAGCAGTGTTGGGTGGGCGGATGCGGATCCCGTCGGACGCCCTACCAGGCGTTGGAAGGCAGGCCAGGCTAGAATAAAAAAAAAGTTTAATTTGCTCTGCCCTGTCAAGCGGTACTCGAGGCGTGTGGCGTGGAAATTTTTTTATCAAAAGACAATGAAATTGGCCGTTCTAGGGCTGTTGCCCAGTGTCGCACCGAACAAGCTCGTGCGACCTTTGACGAAGGGGCGGGCAACGGTGAGAAAAAAAAACAATTTTCATTGTTCATGCCCTCGCCCGCCTGTCATCGAGTTGGCCCAGCAGAGACCATGTGCTTCTCGCCGGACATTCGGCCTTCCTAACTGGGCCACTGGCTCGCTATCAGCAACCGACAAACCTCGCGCTCCGCTGCGTGCCGCTGCTGCCCTCTCTCGCCTCGCTCCCGCTGCTCGTCCAGCCGGCAGCCCCTCCTTCCGGCGCACCCTTGCTGGTCGTATCGCTTGACACAGCGAATGAGATTCGGCCCAACCCTCGTGCATTGGTGCCGCGCCTAGAACCCTTGTACAGCGGCAGCCCTTGCCACCACCAACGAACCTCCCTTGCGAGCGACCCTTAAACATCCTATATCCCCGGGGTGCCATTCTTCCTTCTCCTTTCGTCTCCACCATCCCCACCCTCTTCCTCCGTCCTTGCCTTTCGGCTACCCTCCCCCGCCGCTCGTGTCTTGACTGACAACGGGCTTGCGTTCTTCGCCACCCTTCGCACTCACAGCTAGCGCCGCCTCGTCGACGTCTTCCATCCCCACCGCCTAGATCCCAGTTGATTTCGCCACCATGGGTGTTCCGGAGCTCATTAACAACCTCAACCGTGCCGTCGCCACGTCGCCGGTTGGCTACTACTTCCGCCTCGATGGGTCTGGCCACCCGCTCTCGCGCCCTGGCTCGCGCTTCCTCACCGAGCTGCGTGCTGGTCTCGTCACCTTCGCCGCCATGGCTTACATTCTCTCGGTCAACGCCAGCATTCTCAGCTCGTCCGGTGGCCCGTGTGAGTGCGCCAACACCGCCGACGACCCCGTCTGCGCCAATGACGCTGCCTACCAGCAGTGCACTGCCGTCCTCAACCGCGACTATGTCTTTGCCACCGCCATCTCGGCCTGCGTCGGTACGCTCCTTATGGCGCTCTTTGCCAACATGCCGCTTGGCCTCGCCCCCGGCCTCGGTGTCAACGCTTACTTCGCCTTCACCATCGTCGGCACCGCCGGCACTGGTATCATTCCTTACAGCCAGGCCCTCTCGGCTGTCTGGCTCGAGGGCTGGATCTTCTTCATTCTCTCGCTCTTTGGTATCCGTCAGTGGCTTGCCCGTCTGCTGCCCCACAGCATCAAGCTCAGCACCGGTGCCGGTATCGGTATCTTCCTGGCCTTCATCGGTCTCGGCCCCAACGGTCTTGGTGTCATCGGTGGCAATGCCTCGGATCTGATTGGCCTGGCCGGCTGCCCCGCCCAGTACGAGGACGAGAATGGCTTCTGCATGAGCCACAAGCTCCAGGCTCCCACTGTGTGGCTCGGTGTCATGCTCGGCGGCATCTTCACCGCGCTCATGCTGCTGTACCGTGTCAAAGGCGCCTTCCTCATCGGTATTCTGCTCGTCTCGATCGTCTCGTGGCCGCGCAACACCCCGGTCACCCTCTTCCCGCACACCGCGATGGGTGACGACGCCTTCAACTACTTCAAGCAGGTCGCCAACTGGAACGGCCTCGGTCTACTTGGTCCCAAGAACATCGACTGGTCCGGCTACAGCAACGGCAAGGTGTGGTACGCGCTTATCTCGTTCCTCTACATCGACCTGCTCGACACCACCGGTACGCTGTATGCCATGGCCAGCCATGCCGGCCTCATGGACGCTCGCACCGGTGACTTTGAGGGCTCGTCCGCTGCCTACCTTTCCGATGCTGTGGCCATCTCGATCGGCTCGCTCGTCGGATGCTCGCCCAACACGGCCTTCGTCGAGTCCGCCTCCGGTATCGCCGAGGGCGGCCGCACTGGTATCACGGGTCTCGTCGTCTCCTTCATGTTCTTCCTCTCGCTCTTCTTCGCGCCCATCTTCGCCTCGTTCCCCTCGTGGGCTACTGGCTCGACGCTGGTCATCGTCGGCTCGATGATGGCTTCCAACACGGCCCAGGTCAACTGGTCGTACGTCGGTGACGCTATCCCGGCCTTCGTCACGATCGTCGGTATCCCGCTCTTCTTCAACATCGCCTACGGTCTGATTGCCGGCATCTGCTGCTACATCGCCCTCAACGCCATCCCCTGGGCTCTTGTCAAGCTCTCCAAGGGCAGGATCGTGCCGGACGGCTGGGACACGATGAAGGAGCCGTGGGGCGCTCGCATGGTGTCGGCCAACGACGACTCGACTGGCATCTGGGCGATCCTGCCGCCGTGGATGCGCAAGGTGATGAGCGGCAACTACAAGTTCTGGCAGATGACCGAGGACGAGATCGAGTTCTACCTCGAGGGCAGGCGCGAGACGCAGCGTCTTGCCCAAGAGAGGCAGGAGCAGATCGAGAACGAGCGCAACGCCATGTACGGCGCCGACGACGTCGAGGCGCGCGCGTCCACTTCGTCGGCCGAACATGCCGACGAGAAGCACTCGACTGGAAGCCCGGCTTTCTCCCCCGTCGAGGTTCCTGTCCGCCTCCCCAACGACGCAGAGGTTCACCACGTCACCGGCACCGCTCGCTAAAAGTCATCGTCCGACGTCCCACATCCCTGAAAATAAAGGTCTGACGCCTGCTTCGTCCTTTTACCTTTTCTGTACAATGTTCTCACCTCTTTTTGTGGCAGCGCCATTCTCAATGCTTCTGCTCTCTACGCTTAATACCACATTCTTTGTTCACGGATCCACGCGCGCGACTGCAGCTGCATCAGGATGTTGTACATTATTCAGTGAGATTGCTAGGGCTAGTTGGTTTCGACTCCGAGCTTTGCGAGGAGCGCATCGGCGTCGCGTAGTGCCTCGGTGGTCTCGGCGTGACCCTCCTCCTCGCCGTCGTCTGGCACCGCGAGAGCCTTCTTGATCTCGTCTAGTGCCGAGCACCAGCGCACGTTGGCTGTGTCGGTGATGTAGCCGCCTCCTGGGCCGGGCACCATTTTCTTAGCCGGCTGTGCGGGCATCGAGAGCTTTGGCTCGGCCGGAGTCTCGTCTTGCTGGGTCGAGGCCTTGAAGGCTTCTGCGAGACCCCAGCGCTTGAGTGTTGCTTCGCCTAGCGTCTCATCGGCCCCACCGCGTTTGCGCCTGAGCGACGCAGTCGAGGGTGTGGGGATGAGCGACTGCTTGGCAGGCGTGCGTCGCGACGCCTTGCCCTTTGCTACAAACGCCGCAAACTCTCGCTGGTCCGACACACTGCCGCAGTTGGCACACCCAAGTTGACGCTCCACGGCGTTTTCTTCGTCTTCCTGTGCGCGGGAGGGGTGCTGGAACTCGAGCGCCGGGATGGCTTGTGGAACGGGCTTGCGTTTCGTATTGCTGGCGGTGCTGGGTGAGTGACGCAGCGCAGTTGAAGCTAGGAAGAATGCGCGCGGGAAGCCGTTGAAGGTCGCCTGGCGCTTGAGCGGCGAGTTGGAGAAGCTGCGCTGTGCGCGCAGCGGTGTGCCCGAGTAGGTGCCGTCCGGCGAAGTTGGTCGCGACGACGTGCGCGGTGGCGTATTGGGACACGCAAGAGAGCGCAGCGACGCAATCGACACCGGCCGCGAGAGGTTCGTCACATACTGGAATGGAATGGTGCGACCAGGTCCGCACTCTTCCGAATCAGCAGGGGTGTCCCAGAACCCCTTGGCGGCAGGAAGCTCAGCCACCGTATCCTCGCTCTGCGCTCGCTGCGAGCGGATCTCGGCCGCATACGCCGACTTGGTTGGCGACGGCGGCTCGAGCTTCGGCGTTCCAACAGCAGGTCCAGGCTGGAAGCGGTACGAGTCGTCAGATCCTTCGAGCGCCGCTGCAACCGCGCGCATGCTGTCCGACTCGTGCATGCCTGCTGCTTCTGCCGACGACAGCGCCGAGGCAGACGTGCGAGCGCTGACCACAGGCTCGGGAGCAACGAGCGTCGTTTCGCGCGTCAGGTAGTCGTCCTCGCTAATATCTGCGATGGTGTGCTGGTGGAGCACGGAGTTCTGGTGTCGCCCGCGCGCTTTGCGGATGGACGCCATGTCGCCCAGCGCCTCTCGCTGCGCCAGGTCGGAGGATGAACTGGACGATTCGGGCAGGTCGGCAAAGTCAGCCGAGCTCACGGGCGGCGCGCGTGCAATCAGGCTCGCGCTCGCCGTGCTCCCACTGCGCTTGAGGCTGAGCGAGCGCTTGATCCTGCCAGACCTGCTTGCTACACTTAGGCTCCTCACGGCTCCTGGCGTCGTTGGCCGCGAAGGAGGCGCGAGTGGGATGTCATCGAGCACAAGGTCTCGAGCCTCTTCCTCGGTCTCCTCCGCTTCGGCTGGCACTGCGTGCTCGTAAGATGGTGTGGTGACTTCTGCGTCATCCACTACCTCCTGAGCATAGAGTGGCTTGATCGGCGTGATAGTGGCGCTCTCTGGTGGTGAGAAGATGAGAGTTGTGGCTTCGGGCAGCTTTTTCTCGTCAAAAGGCGAGGTGGTCGCGGCGGTGGATGTGGATGAATCGGATGTCTGCGGCGTGTGTGCAAAGACATTGCGTGCCTGCAGGCGGTGGATGGCTGCATTGTCGCCTCGGGCATTTCGTGGCAGCGAGTCGAGTGCATGCTTGGAGCGACAGCCAAAGAAGCCGCCCTTCTTCTTCTTTGGTGGAGGAGTCGACATGGCTGCCGATGCGGACGCCACTTTGGAAGGCATCGCAAAACCTAGTCGATGGGTGGAGTTGAGACGGAGCAAACGAGATTCGGGACGAAGACCGAGCAGAGATAGAGATGATGAGATGGTGGAGGTCCGGAAGGTGGATGGATGAAGTCGGTGGAAGTGAAAAGGCGGAGAGCAGGGCAGAGTCGGCAAGTGAAGTGCTCAGGGGTGGGTTTGCGTGAGTGGGCTGCAGGCTGAGGCGATGCTTTGAAGAAGCTCTAAGTGGCTGCGGGCGTCATTGGACTCCACCACTGCACGACCCTCGAGTGCCTTGCATGGCCGCATTATCGCCGTTGTGCGGAGGCCGGAACGACAAGACGAGCTCAGCTTCCCAAACAGGCAGGTGGGACGGAGCCTCAACGTGCATGCACAAGCGCCGTTCTGACCGATCTACTCTGCATCCGCCGTACGTCCCGCCATCCGCCCCTCTTGCCTTGTACGCATGTGGCAAGCTCTCATTCTTGGCAGCTTGCTACTCTGTTCGAAGAACATCACTTCTTCCTTCCCCTTCAGCCCGTTGCAGTGCGTTGTATGACGATGGCATGGCGCCTATAGCGGCGAGCTGTCAAGTTTGGCTGTGGGTGGTCCAAACACGATAAGCGGGAAGTCAGACTCAGGGGCTTCGTGTTTTGAGTCGGAATCGAAATTTGGACTCGCATGGATAGACTTGCCAACTGCCTGTTTTCGAGTCGCGTTGGATCGTGGCTCAACCGTCTCGAAGTCCAACACCTCGACGACGTGATTTTGCATCGACGATATTCTGCCACCACAACTACAGCATCGGGACAATATCGGGCATGACGGCTTCGGTCCGTTCGGGATGACGGCTTCGGCACGGTCCGCGCACGGTTGCTAAACTCCGGCGACGCCGAGCTGCTGAGATCCTTTCTTCCAACCATCCCTCCATCTTCGAAGCTCAAGCGACCATGCCTGTGAACTTGATCAACAACTCATCGACGGTGCTGCTAGAGCTGCCCAAGTCCAAGGCCTCGGCAGAGGTGCGCCTGTTTGGTGCTACCGTCACCTCGTGGAAGGCAGCCGGCGGAAGCGAGCGTCTGTTCCTTTCATCTGCGGCCGCTCTCGATGGGTCGGCCGCCATTCGCGGTGGTGTCCCCATCGTCTTTCCGGTGTTTGGCTCCCCAAAGGATCATGCTGATGCTCCCGAGCTCATCAAGAAGCTCGGTAAGCACGGCTTTGCGCGCGACCACGAGTGGTCCGTCTCCACGCACGTCTCACAGATCGACGAGGAAGACAAGGTCGCCGTCACACTCGAGCTGAATACGGACTCGAAGCCGGAGATCAAAGCCGTGTGGCCCTTCTCGACCGTGCTCCGATACACGGTGACGCTTGCTCCGAACACGCTTCACTGTGCCTTCTCGGTGCAGTACCTCGATTCGTCTGACGGCGCAGAGATGCCCTTCCACGCGCTCCTCCACAACTACCTTCTCGTTCCTGACGCTACCAAGGCGTCGGTTCAGGGCCTCAATGGGCTCTACTACATTGACAAGGTCAAGGGCGGTGAGGAAGCGCGTGTCGACACCGACGACTTTACACTCGATGCCCAGCCGATCGACCGTGTCCATGTCGGTAGGCACAAGACCGCCCCTGCCGGCGAACCGACGCGCGACATCAAGCTCGTCTACAATGCTAGCCTGCTTCAGGACCCACTGGGACGCATGGGAAAAGGCGTCGAGCTGACGCGATCGGCGACCATTGCCGACACGGTGGTATGGAATTGCGCCGAGGAGGGCAACAAGGGTATCGCCGATCTCGAACAGGGCGGCTGGAAGAAGTACGTGTGCGTCGAGCCAGGAGCGGTACACGGCTTCCAGTCGCTCGCCAAGGGCAACACATGGGTTGCAGAACAGACACTCACCGCCTGGTAGCCAGCATCAGTGCAATGCATCGAGTGAAGTGAACGATCGAGCCGAGTCGCGTGTGCAAGGCGTACAAAAAATGCCGAGTGTGTGGAGGCATGAAAGCCGGGCTCAGCTTTGACACTCTACGATTACTTCATCCACCACCATCACTTTTGGCTGTATGCATGCCATCGCTCGACGTGGGGAAGCTAGACTTGGCTCGGCAGCTCTTTCTGTGCGAAGGGTCTCCATCACGACGACCTCGACGATGGCCAAGAAGTCGGCACGCGCGCTCGCCGCTGCCGAGGCATCGCGCACTCCTCCGCCCGAAGCACCTTCGAAAGTCTCTGTCTCGGACCTCTCGGCCAAATCGTGCCTGACGTGTGGGAGAGTGATCACGCCGCGTGCAAAGTGGGCCTCGGACTGGTCGAGCATCAAATACTGCTCGGATCGATGCCGCTCCTCGCGGCCAGGCAAAGTCGTCGCCCGATTCAAGCGCACAGACAAGCACGCCGCCCTGGCTCGGTACGACGGATGCATGGTCAAGGACCAAGACATGCACGTGGACATCGAGCAGTGGGTCGAAGCAATTCTTCTCGACGTGACTTCTCAGAGTACAAAGGAGACTACGCTGGAAGACGTACAGCATCGCACTACCGATCTGCTTCGAGAAGCAGACATTCAGCGAGGAGAGAGTACAGATGGAGGAAAGGCAAGGACCGATGACGAGGACAGCGGCGCAGACAAGGGCGGACAGAATGAACATGCGCTGTGGAAGGCGATTGATAGTCCGCCAGGGTTGAAGGAGCGAATACGCCGCGCAGCAAGACGCCTGGCACTCGGAATCACACACGACTCGGATCCAGCCCAGACCAACATCACCACCACTGAAGCTGGGCGTATCGAGCTGCTCCAGGCAGGCAAAACGCTGCGCACAGTTGAGGATCTTTCCTACGCCAAAGGTACACTCACAGTGCATCGGAAATCGTAGCTCTAAGGCGCCCGTTTCAGCCAATACTGCACTTCCGTGCAGAATCCAGCGTCAAGCCGTGAGGGAACGATGTTCGCATTCCACACCGCGTACGAGACCGGGAATGGATTCGAATACGACGAGAGCGCAGAGCGTTTCACATTGATACCTACGGCGATCACTGTTCAAGGCCGAATCTAAACGCCAACGTTGAAGCCGACATCCCAGCCGAGCTCCTCGAGCGTCCAACCGATGGCCGTCTTCTTCTCCTTGTTGTACGCACTCACGTTGAGCCTGGTGCTTCGCTTGGGATCCTTGCTGATGTCGTCGATCCTCTTCATCTCGGCATCGTTGAGTTTGAGCAGCGTGATGTTCTGCTTCATCCTCTTTTCGTTGGTCGACTTGGGCGCCACCGAAGTACCCCTCTGTACCGCCCAGCTGAGGGCGACATTGGCGACGGTAGTATCGTGCGCCTTTGCGATTTCTTCGAGGTCCTTATCCGTATGGATGGGCGAGTTGTACTGTCCCAGCGGACTGTACGCCGTGATGTGAATGCCCTTCTGCCGGCAAAGGTCGACAAGCTCGTGTTCGGGCAGGTACGGGTGAGCTTCGATCTGGTTCACCGCGGGCACGACTTTGGCGGTGCGCAGAAGGATCTCGAGGTTCTTTGGCGAGAAGTTCGAGATACCGATCGCCTTGACCTTGCCACGGTGGGTGTTGAGGAAGATATCCTCCATCTTTGCCCACGTTTCGTTGAACGTAGGTCCAAGATCCTTTTGATGCTCAAGGCCGAAGGCCTTTGCGTTGGCAACGTCGCCGGACGTGAGACCTTGGGGCCAGTGCATAAGCCAAAGATCGATGTAGTCGATGTTGAGCTTGCGCAGCGACGAGTCGATTTCCTTGGCCGGATCCTGCACGGCCGAGGGGGCCAGCTTGGTGGTCACGAAGAACTCGGATCGCGGAACACCCGAATCGCGAACAGCCTGCCCAACTTCCTCCTCGTTGGCATAGAATTGGGCCGTGTCCTGCAAGCAACGGCGATGTTTTAGCGAGCATCGGGTCAGTCATGGATTCCTAGCACGAGAAGGAAGAGGACGACCTACCAAATGACGATATCCCACCTTGATGGCGGTGAGCAGCGCCGAGACCAGCTCGTTGTCCGGGCCCGCACCCTGCTGGCCCTGCCAGCAACCCATTCCCACCGAAGGGATCTTGGCGCCTGTGTTGAGCGTAAAGGAAGGAATGTCGGCCGCCATGGTCGATGATACTATGATAGACAGCGATTTGTCAAGACCTTTCCAGAAGATGATGGTCGTCAGGCAGGCTTTCTCTGGGTCAAAAGGCACTTTATACCCGTGCACAAGCCTCGTCCGTGCGAGGAGGACCGCGCGTGGTGTGGAGGTTGCAAACAAAATCCACTCGCCTCCACTTCTACAGCCGACAGGTCGGAGATTGCTGTGCATTGCCGATGCTCGCTGTCACTCAGACCGACATACCGGCACATGGCTTGTTTGTCAATTTGGTTTCAGTGCTGTTCACACGGGAGCGCTCGCATATGCGCCGATGCTGTCCATCCAAGCGCCACTCGTTCCGAAAAGCCCGACGATGCTGCCCTCGCCCGACGCCGGTTCCAGCACCCGAAGCGAGCCGCCTGTGGCATTGCCTTTCATCCCGCTCGTCTTTCCGCTGCGCAACACCACTTCGACTGCATCGATCCATGCGCCTGCCCGCACCTTGATCTTTGCAATCGAGTCGCCCTGACCCACCATCAACCGGTATGGCGACCCGCCACACGGGCCGAACACGACGCTTGGACCGTTGGAGTAGTGGAACTGAAGTCCGTCGAGACTGGCGCCGCTGAAGATGTCGATGGCGACGAGTTGGGCGTGTGGTGTGTCATCGCGCTCGTGGGGGAAGATGACATCCCACTGTCGGGCCGATGCGTTGGTCTGACCGAAGGGCAGCGACCGGACGATCGAACGCCGCGAGGAGTCGATGCCGGGCAGGCGGAGGGGACGAGCAACACCATTCTGGCGGAAGTCAGCCAGCTCAGCCTGTCGCATATTGCACGCCAGCGCATTGAGCTTGATCCGAGGAGAAGCTGGGTTGGTGACATCGAATCCGACCTTCTGACTCAGGTAGGCTGCATCGATCATCGTCTGGCGCGGAGGCATCTGTGCCGGTTGTCCATCCATACGCAGGTTGAGCCACTCGATATGCGTCTTATACGCGCCATCGACTTCGATCTCGACCGCGCCGATGCCGGACTCGCACTTGAGCAGCGCGCCTTGTGGGGTGCTCGTCCATGCGGGCTCGTTCTCGTTCCACTGCACCCACGTTGCCTGATCGTTCGAAGCCAGATACGGCAGCGGTGGATCCGAAGGGATGTAGAAGCACGGGTGCCAGCGAGCCCTGACCGCCTGCGCACGGTGGATATGGTTGTGCTTATCGTCGTTTCCCGCATGAATGGGCGCAAAGAAGCTTCCTGCCGCAACGCCATTTCGCCGACACCCTGGCTCGCGCGTCATGAACGCACGGTTGAACTCGACGTAGCCCCTCGCCATGAGGCCCGACGGCCAGTGCGGGTTATTGAGCGCATGTCCAGCTTCGTGGAAAAAGGCGCCTGAGCCGACGTTGAGCGTCTGCCACGCAGTAGGACACTCGTTCAGGTCGTTGACGCAGCAGTCTTCGTCCGTCGCCTCCGTGTCGAGGAAGGCGACGGTGACCTGGTGTAACGAGCTCGGAGCTGCCCAGAGCCAGTGACTTCCCATCACGCCGTGCGAAAGACTACCGGTTCCACCGGCTCCAAGCGCAGCATGGGCGCGGATCAGCCGCATTTTGGAGTCGTACATCGTGTCTAGCGTCAGCACGGCCACAGGCGACCAGTGGAGGAATCGCGGCGTCGATGGATCCTCGAGCGCTTCGCGAGCGAAGCTGTGCATCGCCCCAGCGTTGCGGGCATTCGATTTTTGCTGCGCGTTCTCGGGGTCGCGGAACTCGCGCAGCGTCCGTCGTGACTTGAGCAGGTGGATGTGCGGGAGTGACTCCAAGGCACGCGCCGATGAGGTAGGCGCTTCGGAAGTAGGGTCGGAATGCGCATCGTCGAGTTGAAAGGTACGCCTTCCCATGCCATGCCTGCGCATTTGCTCTGCGTGGAATGCTTGCCACAAGTACGCTTGAAGCGCAACGCGACGCTTGACCTCGGCAATGCCGCCAATCCGGAGCGCGTCTCGCCTCGGCCCGAGGGGTGCATCTATAATGGCTCGGTCTGCCTCGTCCGCGGGGCCGCTTCGAGGTCCAGCGGCTAGATCGAGCTTGTCCTTCGCCTTGTTTAGGAATCTAGAGACTTTGTCCGCTTTGCGCGGCTGAGCCGAATCGGCGTCGTTGCTGATTGGCTTTGTCGGGACCACAGGTGGCTTGCGGCCGTCATTCTGCCAGACAGGCGAGTCACACGCTGCAACAATCACGAGATGCAAAGGCGGAACACTCCTGGGTCGATCGTAGGCAAGCGAGATGGATTCGCTGCCTTTTTCGTTCAATCCATTGATGGTCCAACTGAAAATCAGGTCGTTCTTGCCAGGTGTAAGGGGTACGAGAGCTTTAAAGAAACCATGATTGATCTCCCAGACTTGCTGTTGGAAGCCCGAGATCGGGTCATGAATGACAGAGAGTTGACCGTTTGGTGAGTTCGTACCGACAGTGCCTTCGACGATGAGAAGTCGGGTATAGACAGTCTCGCCAGAATGCAGATTGGTGAAGCGCAGTGGGGTCTTTTGCGTCGATGGACGTTGAGGAATGGGCGGAGGTGGTACCATGTTGTCGCGACGGGAAGGATCAGATATTCGGATCAGATTGTGGGAGGGTCTATAGACCGATGGCGCGCCTGCGCTTGGGGCTGCTGAGGAGCGCGATGACGGCGCACGAGGTGAGGAAGCTGCAGAAGCGGAAGAAGGCCTGCCTTGAGACGGCGCGTTCCTGGTCGTCGGTTCTGGAGGAGCTGAAGATGCGCCGCAAGTTGGGCAGAGGCATTGCGGATGGTGCACTTCTATCGACTTTGGAGGAGGTTGATGGTATCAAACCGCTGATGGTGGTGAGCAGGTGATTGGTGAGGTCCAAGTCGCGCTTTGGCCATCCCACTCCCAATTTGTCCAAGCAGCAGGAAAGCGGAGTTGGTCGACGCTGAGCCGACGCGAAAGCCGAAGAAGCAGGGTCCACAAATGCAATCTTCTTGCGAATTTTTAAGCACGACGTTCTTCCTCACCACCTCCTCACCCCTTGTCCCGGTCTTCACTGTGTACCTTGGAGAAGAATATCCAGAGCGGTGCCCACCATGCGGTACGACGGAAGTGAGGACGACAGCGCCTCCTGCTCAAGCTCCTCCACCACCCGCCGTCGCTCCCGGTCGCGGTCTCGCTCGCCAACGTCGCTGTTCGAAGACTCGCTGTTCACGCTCTTCTCGCACAACCAGCCAGCACACGGTGACCCAGGGGATGTATGCAAATACACGCACGCCAATCTCCCACCACGAAGGATCACCTCGTCGTCCGGATCCGGCCCACGTAAGGCGACGCTTCGCTACAAGATCGCACAGAACAGCGGGACCAACACCAAGCTGTTTGCGCATCACCAGTGGGACGCTGGACTCTACTTAGCTGACCTCATCGCCGAGCACAGCTTTGTCGCACAGCAAAGTGAAGATATGTCCGAGGTATCTCTGGGAAAGAGGAGAGCTGCATTTGCTGATGTGCGCGGAAGGACGGTGGTGGAGCTGGGAGCTGGGACCGGGCTGCCTGGGTTGGTGGCGTGCGTGATGGGGGCGGACAAGACGGTCATCACCGACTATCCCGATCCGCACGTCATCGAGAACCTCCAAGGTAATCTGGATCTCGCTCTTCTTCCTAAGCAGCACGCGGCGAACGACAGCTCACCGAAACGGCCGAATCCGCACTACGCCGAGGCACGGACAAAGGTGGAAGTACTCGGCCTGGGATGGGGCAATCACGAAGAAGAAGCTCGCGTCTACAACTCTTCGCTTTCGTCGGCCGGTACGGGAGGAGGATACGATGGGGTGTTGGCTGCCGACGTATTGTGGGTATCGTCGGCGCATCCTCTGCTGATTCACTCGATACGTGCGCTGCTCAAGCGCGATCGCACCGCACGCTGCGTTCTCATCGCCGGCTTCCACACGGGCCGCCCTGCAGTCCGACGCTTCTTCGTACAACTCGCTCAGGCCGACACGACCGACGACCCGACGCTTGGCGACGGTCGAAGCGCTGGAATCGTTCCCGACTGGGAAGAGGGGAGCTATGGCGGTATTTGGGAGCGCAGCATCGACGGTGCTACCCGCGCGTACGCTGACACGGAGGAGGAGATGGGCGACATCAGCGACCGTGGCAGCTGGGTTGTCGTCGCATCCCTCCGATGGGCTGACCTAGCATAATCAAAGCAAAAGCACAGCACGAAACACAATCCATAGACGCTAAAATAAAGCAAAAGGGTATCTAGGATACAACAAAACTGGTAGTGGGAGATCTAGGCCTGGTCGCGGTTCTTCTTGTCCTCGGCTTCGCGGATTGCCTTGGATCCGTCCTTGGCCTCGTCAAAGTTGTAGAAGGGAAAGTCGAAGAGGATGGTGGACTTGAGCCACTGCGGAAGCCTGCTGTAGAGGCCGTTGGGGAGCGGGATGAGCATCGAGGTGCGTTGGCGGAACGCCTTCATGCGCTGCCACGGATCGGTCTCGGTCTGTTGGTGCCAAGGCTGCAAGCCCTCTGTGTTCTTGTCCGGGCCGTGGGACATGAGGAAGTACTTTTGCTGCGTCGGCTTTTCGGCGAGCGGGATGCCTGAGAGGAAGAGCAGCAGCGCCATGGTGATGAGCGGCGAAAAGATGGAGCCGTACAGTGCATCGTGACCGCGAGGCGAAGCTTCAGTCGAATTGCCGATGGCAAGAAGCCACACACCCCACCAGAGCAGGATCTCGCCAAAGTAGTTGGGTCGGCGCGAGTACTTCCACACGCCGGCGTCCGTGATGGCGCCCTTAGGTGGCTTGGTCACCGACTTGAAGCGGTACTTCTGAATATCGGCAAGAGCCTCGACCACGAATCCGACGGCAAAGAAGATGATGCCGACGACATCCTTGCCGTTGCCGAATCGCGCGTTGCCGCCGCCGTTGGCCGGGTTGCTCGACTCGGGCGAGTTGAGCACATTGACGGGCATCGAGATGGTCCACACCCAGATGAGCTGGAAGGTCCAGAAGCCGAGGAAGCTGAGCGGCTTGGAGCGCATCTCGTCAAAACGTGTGTCGCCGCCCATCTTGAGCATGCGGAAGAGCTGGAAGGCGCCCAGACGCACGCCCCACAGGATGGCAAAGATGGTGGCGATCACATTGCGAGCGTAGTACTGGTCGCCGCAGCAAAGCGTGAAGATGGCGAGGAAGATGACGTTGATGGCGGACCAGCAGTCGGTGATGGTGTCGATCTGCAGGCCAAACGCGATGGCAAAGCCGAGCAGCTGCCAGCCGAGCGAGATGAGGAAGGTGATAGAGAGGTAAAAATCATCCAGGACGTGCACGACCATGATTGCAGATGTCGCTGTTCGACTCGAACAGCAAAAGGCAGGGAGATCGTGGGATGGGCGGAATGAGGTGAGGTCGAGGAACTGAGCCGACCTTAAGAGTTGGAGACTGCAAAGAAGCGTGATTCAGCTTCCGACCGAAGCAGGGCTGCTTCTCAGCCAAGTCGGCTCAGTGTGGAGGCTTCGCGTTCACGAATTCTTGGCTCGAGACAGCACTCCGGAATTTTCGACGTCAGTCCTAACCTATCCACTTTGGTCATGGGTGGCCAGCGTCAAGACGCACATCCGTCCCGCCAGTGGCAAGATGACTAGGTTCACCTCGAAGGTCAACTCGTCACGGTGCTCATGACGAACACGCTGATGCTCTCCATGAATCACCCATACCAACGGAACACGCGGTGCCAAGACGTGTCTCTCCGCGGCAACATCAACAGCGCTTTGCTAAGCTGCATGAGCACGCACCTCAGCTGCGGAAGTCGGAACTCGGACGCCGCCCAGAGCTATGACGCATCGCTGCAGACCCAGTATTCCGGGCAGGGTCTCGACAACAAAGCTCGAGGGACCTGACCTTCACCACACATTGTTACCACTCGCTGTGCCTGACATGGCCGTCATTCACATTACACAGCGCACACCGATGACAGCTTCCGGTCAATCTAACTGGTGGGCAGGAATCACCTGCGTCGGAAGCCACACTCCCCTCTCGTCGGCTTCCGCCACTTGGACCCTGACGTATCGTTCGTTCTTGCCATCGTCCGCACCGTCTCGCGATGCAAACGCTCCGTACGCACACCATGTCTGCCCATCGGGACCCGTGAACATACTTCCGCTACCCGGTCCGTACACTCCCTGACTCGAGTCGGAAGCCAAGATCGGCTGTCCGCGCTGGTACCATCGGCTCACATCGAGTGGGTCCTCGGCGACATCGATGTATAACAACCTCGTGTTGTAGTTCGACTGGTAGAAGTTGCCCTCTGCATACTGCAAGTTGAGGGTGCGCGAGCCGTTGACCTTGTTGTCGTACACCCAGCTGCTCGGTGCTTCCGTATTGACGCCGTACGACACCAAGTCCACCACGGCACTGGCCGCACGAGCCGGTGCGCCGTTCTGCAGCTGCACGAGCTGCACGTATTCGTGGTTCGACCAGGTCAGATATGTGTTGCCGTTCGGGTGCACGATCACATGCGGATCGTACCCCTGCAGCGCCACACCGTCCTGGCCCAGCACACGCCCGAGGTCGGTGTACTGTCCGAGCGGATCGTCGGTGTCCGAGATGAGCATGCGCATCGTATCATCCTGGATCGCAGAGACCGTGTACAAGTATCGATCGCCCAGGCGCACAATGTCGGCGGCTTCGGTGCCCACGCCTTGCGGATACGAGATGTTGGAGTACTCGTAGATCGTAAACATCTTGCCTTGGTTGCGGTAGATATCGTTGAGGTCGTCGCTCGCACGGAGGAACACCTTCATGCCGAAATCGACGTCTGTCACGAGGTAGAACGGCTTGCCATCGCGAGTGGTGGTGAGGAATTGCGGATCGAATCCTTCGCCTAACGAGTTTTGCACACCAGGTGCAAGCGCAGGCGCCAGGCCCGAAGCATCTTCATTGATGGTATCGCTTCCAGGAGCGCCGGATCCAGCCTTCTTCGCTGCGGGGCTGAAGCGTCCGTATGGCACGTCGTGGTATTGACTCGAGTCATTGCGGCCACCATCTGCCTTGAACGTCGACGTAGTGCTTCTCAGAGGCCGAGCGGCTACCGAATGGATTATGGCAGCAGCGCACAGAGCCCAAGAGAACTTGACGAGCATGTCAAGCGTCGATCGCTTTGTTCCTACCGTGCTCCAGGCAGCGGCGGAGTACAGAATGGTGAGACGGACTTGGGACGACTGGGACGCAATCTCCGACAATAAGAGATCTTTATACTGTCAAGAACTCATCAGCGTTGGCCGATCGGACCCAGCTCATGTCCACGGTCAGCCCGACCGACGCTGGTCTAGGCGACCCTGGAGTGGCGCTCGCAAATGCCCTTCGGAGCAATTCAAGATTCGACCGGCATCGGAAGCATCGTTGTCTGCAGAATCGCGGCCTTGGCAAGCCGACATGGGTGGCCAAGGTGTAGATTGTAGGTAGCAAGGGCAGCAGCCGGAGCAGGTTTCAGTAACTGATTCCGACACACTCGAACTCTACAAAAGGAAGAGCGGCTACTATGGACCATCGCGTGGGATCAACCGAGGAGGAATGACATGGCTCGTCGATCGGTTCATCTATTCTCCCGCTGCGCTGCAAATCTTCCGAGGCTGTTGCGCTCTACTCGTTCGCACCCTGTCAGGATCCAGCTTCTGATATCCTTTCATTCTAGCTGTGATAGCGAGAGCTACCAAGAGCGCAACAGCGTGCGGAGGCAGAGTGATTGCGGTGAGTACCATGAGCAAGAGGCTGGCAATGAAGTAGCTGCCGCCGGGCAATTTGGCCTAACAAAGTCTGAAAAAGTGCGGCGACGTCGAGATCAACACTTTACGCGCCGCTCAGCTACGCCTAGGACGCGTGACAGGCATGTTTGTGCGCCTCTCTTTTTGGGCTGCCCCTGTCGCTTAAGAGTCGGCCGGAACGCGGCGACAGATGTGTCGGCGCCCGCTGCACCGGGAGGTGATGAAAGTGCAGGGTCTTTTTCATGATCAACTCTCCGTGCATCACACACTTCATACCGTCACCAGCCAGCATCACGCCAGACCAGCTCGCACGTCCCACTGAGGGCATCACCTTTCGGTCGAATCACATACGCTCATGCAGGCGTCTACAGCGGAGACCTAAGTCGAGCCGCACCCCGTATTGGCCAAAATGAACACCGGCTACGGAATACCCTCGCGGCGTCGACTGCGAGGCCCACTGCATCCACGCAACCGACCACCACCGGCATCATTCGACGAGCCTTCCTCTTCGCCTCAGTCAGCATATCAGACCGGGATCGACGCTGCTAGCATGCCGCCGCCATCATCTACACCATCCAGCAAGAAGCGCGAGTGGACGTCCACCATCGGCCGCGGTGGTCTTGGCTCGCTACCATGGGAGCAGATGGGCCCCTCCTCGTCGGGCCCGTCCACGTCTCATGCCGAGTTCAGCTTTCAATCCGGCATGACGATGCCGCAGAGCACATCCACCACCTCGATGGCATCGATGGCGTCTATGCCGTCCTCGAGTAGCGCCAGCTCCTTTGCTAGCTTCCGACAGCAGCCCACACCTATGTCGGCCAGCCCCTCGAGTTTCAGGACAGCCGCCGATCCTGACGAATCGAGCTACGCCGCGAGGAATACGATCTTCTCTCGTGGCAATCAGTCAGCGCAAGCAGCTTTGCGCGAGAGCTCGCAAGCGCTGCACGAGTCCAACGCGCCAGCAGACGATCAGCCCCGCAAACGCCGGCGCGGCCTCGCAGGCACGATCGTAGATACTGCACTCAATGCAGCACTGTACACTGGTGCTGCTGCACTGACGGCCTACTCGCTATGGTCGTCGTGGGGCCATGCGGGAGACGCCGAGCAGCAGCGCCATCACCCAGACGCAGGGCCGCAAGCGGACATGGGCGATGCGATTTCGCAAAACGAGCGATCAAGCGCTTACGGCAGCAAGGAATCCCGTATGCCGCCAGGTGGGCTTGAGGAGCCACCGCCGCCGTACTACGAGGACCACTCTACGCCTTCGAGACAAGAAGCGGCGCCGACGACGCCGCAGTCCAACTCGGTACGCACACGCAAGGTCTTTGTCTCGTCGCAGCGCAACCGCCGCAGACCCACCTTTCAGGGATCCAAGACGCACCGTCAGAGCACACCACGCAAGGCACTCCCGGATGCCTTCCGCACAGCCCAGTCTGCCGACTCGCCAAGCATGAGTGCCAGTGGAAGCCAGGAATTTGCGACTGCCCCGATGGAAGATGAAGATGACGAGGATGATGAAGACGACGAGATGCTCTCGCGGTTCGAAGCCAAGATGAACGCCTTGATCGCCGAAGGTCAGGCCGCGCTCAACTCTACGCCTGTGCTACAGGAGTCGGATCTGCGCGACATCGAGGCGCCATCGCCGTCTCTGGGCCTCGGCACGCACTCGCGCTCCACGACGCCGCTGCTCGGCATGCGCTCGCAGCTGGAAGCGTCCCCGTTCGCGCCGTTCCCGCACGACACCGTGGCGCGCTCTAGCTCGCACCCCGACGACCTTGCGCCCAGCAGCGGCGCCTTGCCCGAACCGGTCAAGCGCACGTTCGCACCGAGTCTGCGCCACTCGCGCTCTGCGTTTGACTTCCAATTCGACAACCAGCCTGCAGCCGACACCAGCGCCGCACGCTCGCCGTTTGTGTTTGGACGTGCGCAGGCGCACGAGACTGCGACACCCAGTCCGACGGCGAGGCAGGCACGACGCACCGATGTGGGCACACCGAGTAGCCCGTACAGCCGCATTCCGCGCTCCACTTCCACACTGAACCCGCGCAAATCCACTCCGCACCACCGCTAACCTGCGCACACACGTATACCCTCACATCCACCCCTAATGCTGGATCACATGGCGAATGTCCAATGCAAACGCGCACAACTTGGATTGCATGGTGCGTGTGCCTACTCGTCACGCACATAGTTGCCGGGGAAAACGCCCTTTTGACCGTTGATCACGCCGGTCCACCAATCGTCGGTGGACTGCGTACGTTCTGTGACTTCGATCCTGTCGCCTGCCTTGAAGCTCAGATCGCCGTCGGCGGTGGCGGTGTAATCGTAGAGCGCGACGACGTACGTACGCGGTGCCGCTCCAGGTTTAGGCTTGATGGGCGGGGGTGGTGGTGGTCTCTTGACCGCTCCACCTGCAGCTGCTGCCGACGTGGGCGAATACGCAGGAGGAGCGGCTGCTGCAGCCGATCGGGAGCTGAGCATCGACCCCGAGCGACTGGGTGCGCCTGCAGCCAAGCCGCCGATGCGCGACCCCGACGGACTCAGTCCCCCACCGGCTGCTCGATTCTGCGCAAGGATCTTGGCAGTCGGCATGGCGCCCCTACGAATCGTGAGGTTCTCGAGCCTTTCAGCCGCATCGGTGAGCTGCGACATGTACGTGTCCTCTACGACGGCGATCGAGTTGTTGGTGAGATCGTACTTGCCCTGTGCAAATGACTGCAGCCTTTCCATGGTGAGGTAGAAGACGTTGAGCTGCATGTAGTAGAAGCTGTGGAAGAGCGGCGTCATGAAGCGGCTGGCCATGTCAAAGAAGCGTGGCAGCTCCTCCTTGAGCGCATTGTTGTAGTACTCGTAATCCGCCGCCGCGGTTTCGTATTCCTGCTCGACCTTGAACAGGTTCTGTTCGTCCTTGAGGCTCTTTTCCTTCTTGTCGCGCAGCTTGGAGTACGAGTTGTTGTGCCTGTCGTAGTCGACCAGCTTGTGGTCGCGCTTGGTGATGTTCTTGCGAATCGCCTTGACCACCGTCTGGAAGTCCTTGGTGGGAGCAATGACGCGACTCTCGATGAGCTCGATCTCGGGCGTCAGCGTCTCCTTGAGCTCGTCCATCAGCTGACCGTACGCAGACAGGTTGACGATGGTGTGCTGCGCATTCGGATGGCGACGTTCCAAATCGTACTCGGAGCCGATGGGCTGGAAGAGCGTGTCGAAATGACGCCCAAAGTTGGCACCGGAAAGCAACATGTTCTTGACGGCGTCGCGAAAGGTGGATGCATCCTTGAGCAGCTTTTCCGAGAGCTTCTCGAGGTTGGTGAAGCGCTGATTGAGCGCGTCGAATGCGGGATCCGACGACTTGGCCGCCATGCCGATTTTACTCGTCATGAGGTGCGGCGTGCGCTTCATGGCCTTGGCGAGGCCCTTCATGGTGATGCACTGGTACTGCGGGTCGATGGCGCCCGCTGCCGGATGGTTGGTGTTGTAGGAGAGAAACTCCGAAGCCGGGACGGTGGATGGCGGCGACGAAAGGTGAGGTGGATGGGAGTGGAGATGACCATCACGGTTGGATGGGGGTGGAGCGGCTGTGCTCGGGCGTTCCTGGGAGGCGCGGCAGCCATGGATGGGCCTTTCGAGCTTGGCTCGGCTTGGCTCTGCTTCCAGAAAAAGCACGGACTCCAAAGCCGACGAGCTCGAGCTGGCCGAAATGCGGCTTTCCGTCATCGCAGTCCGCAGCGCGCTTCTCGGCACGGCTGGCCACGCCTTTTCTCGTGCGCGTAATGAATTTCTTGGGCAGCAGACTGAAACTTGAAATCGGCCTAACACTACTGGACTTTGCGCCTCAAACATGACGCCGCCATATCAACGACATCGAATTGGAGCAATGGGCTTGTTGTCCGTAGAGAACCAGGGATTCTGACGGTACAATCAGTCTCAATGCGCTTGCGGGAGCGGCCATGTTGTGAAATAAATCATATTGAGGCTGCCGCTGGCTGGAAGTGACGGGGCAACAGCGTCGCCTTCGCGTCGCCAGCTTCTTCTCCCTGTACCACAACCTACTACACAGGACGAAAACTCATCACTCCGCGCTGACAGCTGCCTTCATAGCTGAAGAGCATCACTTCAGAACCTTCTACTCACAGTCGACAATTCGGACCGTAGTCACCGGCCCGGCAGCATGTTGTCGAGCAAAGTGTTGGGGCGAGGCGGTGGCTTGAGCGCGTCGCTGTTGGGCCGAATTCCTGCCGGGCGCCGGTCCAACGCTCGCCGGACCCTGGACACCGTGCGTTTATACGCGGCTTCTTCCCCGCATTTATCCCCCTCGCCTTCGGCCCGCGGCCCCACGAGCTATAAGCCCTTGCTCGCTTCAGCCTCCCTTGCGACCACTTCACCGTCACTCTCCCTCCGACTCTTCAGCTCCACCGCCCGCACAGCGCAACCCATCGTACACATCCCCGGCGATCCAAAGAACATCATGTCCAAGCCCGCCAACGCCAACGTCGACTTCAACAAGACCGTCGGCCACGACGCCGGGACGCAGCCCGTCGCATGGAACCGCCGCGACCTGCTCACGTACGCCGTCAGCATCGGCGTTGGGCCCGAGGACCTCGACTACGCGTACGAGCGCGAGGCAGGCTTCCGAGCCTTCCCCACCTACCCGGTCGTGCTGGCTCTCAAGGGCACCTCGCAGGACACCACCGTCTTCTCCGAGATGGTCTCGTCCCGCGCCGCCGTTCCCGGCTTCCCTTCGCTCGACCTCAACACGGTCGTGCACGGTGAGCAGTCGATCGAGATGCATGCGCCCCTTCCGCTCGTTTCCGGCGAGGGCTGGAAGCTGGAAAAGCGCATCTCGGCCGTGCACGATCGCCCCAACGGTCTCATCATGGAGACCGAGATGCGTCTCGTCAGCCCCGTCGGTCGCAACCACGCCACCATCGTCGGAAGCAGCTTCTACCGCGGCGGTGGTCAGGGCACTGGCTTCTCAAAGTCGCTCATCCAGAAGCCTCCGGCGCCCAAGGCTCCCTCGCGCGAGCCGGACTTTGTGCTCGCCGAAAAGACAACGCTGCAGCAAGCCATGCTCTACCGACTCTCGGGCGACTACAACCCGATCCACATCGACGGCGGTCTGGGCAAAAAGGTGGGTCTGGGCGGAACGATCCTGCACGGTCTGTGCTCGTTTGGCTTTGCTGCGCGTGCCGTGCTCAAAGCTGTGGACCCCAACGACGGTGTACCCGCCAACCTGACCAACACCAAAGAGCGTCACGAACTCGAGGCGTTCGCCGTGCGCTTCACCTCGCCCGTCAAGCCGGGCGACGAACTGGAAACCAAGGTCTGGATCCTCGGCTCCAAGGACGGAAAGACCGAGATCGCTTTTGAGCAGTTTGTCAAGGCCACCGGAAAGAAGAGTCTCGGTGCAGGATACGCACGCGTCGCAAAGATCCCCAACACCGACGCCGCCCGCCTCGCCAAACTCTAAATCCCCCAGTCCCCCTGCTTGCAGTTCACGCTCACCGAAGCAATGCCGAATCGTGTCACTATCACACACTTGTCGTCCTAGCAACTGCATCGAGTCTGAATGAGCCTGAGATTGAGACCGAAGCATCAGAAGACGACGCGCTCACGCATGTCGATGGGACGGATCCAGATGAGGCCGGGTCGCGAACGTGCGCGCACAATGGCCCACGGCGTAGTAGTCTCGATCCTGTTTCCCTGTGCATCCGTAGTTGGTGCAGGCGCCTTGGGCATCCTCGGTCGTCCATCTGCGTCCATGACGCTTGCCAGCAGTCTTGCCTTGGTCTGGGCCGACTCGGCCGGTCCTGCACACCGCGAAATGAGCTCCTTGGCATGCTCGGCAGTCCCTTCGGTCTCGATCACAATCCTCCCATGCCAACCCGCATCCACGCCTTGCGCCGCCTCTGCGCCCGGCTCGATGGTGATCACGGCGCGGTAGAGCCATTTGGCAATGCGGTAGCGCGCGCCCTGGGGCGAGAACGTCTCCACCTGATCCTGCACCAGCCGCATCGTCGACACGATCTGATCGCGCCACGGAAGCACGTCGAGATAGATGACCGGCTGCGACGCATCGCTGGACCGGATGATGTTGTGGTAGTAGCTGGGCGCAAACACAAACGCATTGAGCCACGAGGGCAAGTGCCCGGCGCGGTCGAACATGAACGAGAGATCGCGCAGGTAGCGACCGTCAAAGACGTACTTGCCCTCGTTGCGTTCGTCGCCCACGGCGCAGTCCCACACCACATCGCCCTTCTGCAGATGCGGCCACACGCCGCCGATGAACAGCTCGCGCTCGCACCGCGCCAGCTCGGTATCGCTCAACCAGCCGCCTGTCTCGGTCGACGGCACCCATGTGCGGAAGAATCCCGCACGTCCCGGCTTCCACGGACTGCTGATCGCCACCGCCTCCCCCGCCGTAGGCCGAGAAGCCGCGGGCACGCGGAAGTCAGGCTGCATGCGCAACCGGGTCAGCACCCGATTGTACGCCCGCGTCGTGGCGCGCGCCAACCTCGGATAGCGCGGATCCATCTTGTGCGGCGCCCTCGCATACTCTGCGCCCACCAGCGCGTATTCCGGCAGCAGCTCAAAGCTCAGCAGAAACGCCTCGCAGTCCGAGAAGCTGAGCGGCATCGGGTCCTTGTCCTCCACCGCCGCGTCCGCTTCCGCCGCCACCTTGGCCGGCGTCCACGTGCGGTACCCGATGGGCGCCAGGAAGCGACTCAGCACGATCTCGCGCCCAGCCAACTGACCCAGCGCAAAGCGGATCGACTGAGACGTCTGGCGGAGCGCCTTGACGTCGGCGTAGTCGAGGTGGCTGATGAGACGCGCAATCACGTCGGGCGTCGTGGCCGACCAGATGAGCTCGCCCAGATCGCTGTACATGACCTCGTCAAAGTCCGGCTCTGCAGGCGCCGCATCGTCCTCGTTGGCGGCCGTGGATCGGGCAACACGGACGTAGCGGCGATGGTCGATGGTGAGCGACGGATCGGCAAGACCATGCGCACACCAGCCTCGCCCGTACGTGATGCCGCCTTCGCGATACGGTCCGTTGGGCTGGACGATCTGCGGGTCGCCGCTCTCGTCGTCCTCGCCCGCCTCCTCGTCTTCGGTCGCCGCAAACGTCGCAGTGAGCAGCGAGGTGGAAGGTGGGATCGTAGTGGGCGCGCGGCGTGCGCCCACGCGCACGGCTTGGCGGAAGCGATCCGACCTATACGGCGCCATCTTCTCGGGCGGCGATGCGGTCGGCGTGTCTTCGCCTGTGGTTCCGGGCGCAAACTTGACCTGGCCGTGGCTGGCGTTGGACGAAGGCTGCCTGGCCAAGTCGGTCGCCGACGCGGGCGGGGGCAGCGACATTGCCTTTTCATCGGCGGGTGTAGCAGGCATGTCGGAGCTGCCGTCGGTGCTGGAGGGCGCGTCGAGGTTGGACGTGGAGCGCGCCATCGAGTCGGTGGTGCCGCTCTTGGCCTCGGAGTCCTCTTCGGTGCCTGCGTCGACAAACACCTCGGACGCAGATTCCGAATCGCTCTGGAGGTCAAAGGTCTCTTCGGCATCGTCCTCGTCTTCCGACTGCTGTGCCTCGGGGTCGATCTCGCCCGGCTTGAATCCGGCGGCCAGCGCGCGCTGGGCTCGCCTGTCCTCGCGGCGCCCGGCACGCCGGGCTGCGCGATCCTCCTCTTCGACCTGACGCTTGGCTTCGACGAGCTGGCGTTCCTTTTCGAGCACCGCCTCGCGCTCGGCTCGGATGGCAGCTTCCTTGGCGAGTCTCTCTGCCTCGATGGCTGCAAGACGTTCCTCTTCAGCTCTTCTGACCGCCTCTTCCGCCGCACGCTTCGCCTCCTCTTCCTCGCGTTTGCGCTTCTCCTCCGCCTCCTTTTCCTTGCGAATGCGCCGTTCTTCCGCCTCCTTCTTCTTGCGTATCCTACGTTCTTCCGCCTCCTTCTCCTGAGCTATGCGTGCCTCTTCGGCCTCGCGCTCGGCCTGGATGCGGCGTCGCTGCGCCTCTTGCCGTTCCTTCTCGCGGCGTGCCTCCGCCTCTTGGCGCTGCCTGTGTCTGCGCTCTGCCTCTTCGCGTTCAGCTGCCTCGCGCGCTAGTCTGCGCGCTTCGCGATCGGCCTGCTTGCGTGCCTCTACCTGACGCTCGCGCTCGATAGCTTCGGCAAGGAGGCGATCGCGCTCGGCGCGTTTGCGGGCGCGTCGCTCTTCGTCCTCTCGCGCCTGCTGCCTACGGTACACCTCGAGGCGGTCCGCCTGGTTCTCGAGATCTCGTCTGCGCTCCCACTCGCGCGCCTCGATGTCGTCTTCGTCGGCGGTGTGGAACCCGTCGGCATCGTCTGTCGAGCGGCGTCGGTTTCGGGGGCGCTGAGGTGCGGATCTCGGCGTGGGATCGGCGCTACTGCCCACGGCAGTGAACGGCACATCTGCGGTGTGCGATCGTTGACGGCGCGCATCGTCGGAGGCGCGCGCAGGCTGGCCGGAGGAGCGCGTGCGAGAGCGCGAGTCGACAGTCTCGTAAGGCGAGGCGGTGCGGCGGGGATGGGATGCGGTCGAGGGGGAAGGCAGTGCGGGTGGTGCATCTTTCCACTCGATTTCGCCGCGTGCATTGCGGATGATGGCGCGGTCGTTGCTCTTTGAGCGGGAGCTCTTCTTGGTCTGGGTGGTGTGGATGCTGGCTGCGCTGTCTTTCTTCTTGGGGATCCTGTTGACGGACGAAGAGGAGGAGGCGCCGTAGGCGAACAAGCTCGGTTCAACGGGCGGACCTTCGCCAGGCGAAGACGGAAAGACGAGCGCAGAGGCCGATGTGTGGATGGACGATGTGGAAGCCAGCGTGTTGCCGTGCAAGGGGCCCGTATGGACGGTAAGCGAGGGACCTGACTTGGACGTGTGGGCGCGCTTGGCGGACTCGAGGATGGTGGAGACGGAGGATTTGGTGGGCCCGCGTGGGGCAGCAGGCACCTTGGCCTTGCTGTAAGGCGACTGGGGGGGATAGTAGGCCGGCTGTCGGTCCATCATGGTGGGATCGTGCGGATGTTGATCGTCAGTGTCGGTGTTGTGGTTCCTCACAGCACTGATGGAGTCGTTGTCATGACTCTGGCGTGGTGGAGGCGAAGTAGTGGCGTTCTGATGGATCCGCAGGGTATTGGTGGAGGTTGCGTGATCTAGGGTATCGTGCGATGCTGTGGTGGATGGAGTCGGGAGGATGGACGAGTGGGACGAGGATTGAAAACTGTGGGGGTTGCGAGGATCGGCGGCGGTCCAAACGTCAAAGTGATCAGCGGCTGCAGGCTCGCCCATCGAGCTCCGATTTGCACCCTGGAGCCGAGCTGAGAGGGGCGAAAGATTCTTAGCCGCGCCTGCAGCATCCGGCTTGCGATTTTGATTTGGCATGTTTTGCCAAATTGAACTCGGCTCGGCCGCGTGTTTTGGATGGCTGCCCCGCGCGCTTTCAGCAGGAATTTCGCCCGGGCAAGTGCGCTGCTGCTGCTGCTGCTGCTGCTGCTGCAGCTGCTGCGCCTCCTCCGACTCGCTCTTCACGATAAAATCGTCCAGACCCAAGCCCGAGAATCCGAGGCTGGCCAGTGGGTCTTCCAGTCCGTTGGAACGCTCCGCCGACAGCGCTGGCAGACGCGGGACCGTGTTAGAAATGCGAGGCGCCGCTTCGGGCTCCCGCTCGCGCTGCTCAGCCGTCTTCGGTGTCGTTGGAGCTTTGCGCCCAAGTCGTAAGGCGGCCTTCATCTTGACGACTTCCGGGTCGGATGCAGATGCAGCCTGCTACCGGACAAGTGGCTTGCGTCGAGGCTTTGGGCTGGTATTTGTGTTGGCAGAACTGGGGCCGGGTGGCTTGCAGGCTTTGCAGCGGGATCTGTGCGTTGGTGCAGCTGAAATCGGGCAGCGATCCGATCGACCCTCTCCGTCGCTCTCTCTGTTCGATGTGCCGCTTGCTTTCAGGAGACGTCGACGACTGTCTGCGACGAAAGTAATGCCGATCGTGAAGAGACGAGATGATGGTGCTGAGCATACTTGGCTGCGACACGACGAGAGCAGCTGCAGGGTCTGGTCGTCAACAGACAGCGACGACCGGCGATGCTCGACATCGGCGCTTGCTCGACAAGGCTCGCGGGTGACCAATCGTCGAAACCCTGCAATGCTGCAGCCGCCCTGCGTTGCGATGCGTCGCAATGCGTTTCGCTGCGTCCGGACGCGACCAGGCCAAGCGAGTCGCGCGCAGATCATCAGCCCCGCTGTCGATCCCTTGGCCGTAGAATTTTCCCTGCATGCGCGCGCGTGTCTGGCCTCCAACAGCCAGCCCACTTTACCCGGCGCGCTAACTGCGATTAGCGGATCGACATCCGGTCTCACTCGTCTGTCATGCCAAGTCACCTGCCTCGCCACGAGTTGCCTCATTTTGCCATGTCCGCGCATCGGTCCATCGAAGTGATTGGTCCCGGGACAGTGCTCACACTGCTTTCAGGGTTGTTACAATAAGATCGGATCGGCTTCACCTGTGTCGCCAAGAATCGCGAGTGGATCTACGCTACATCCTTGTTCTGCTCCTCTACCATGGCTCGGAATTCGCCGTGCTCGCGCTCCAGCAGTTCCCACGGGCTGCCAAACTCGAGCACCTCTCCGTTGCCCAGCACCAGAATCTTGTCGTAGTCCATGATCGTCGACAACCTGTGCGCGATCGTGATCGTCGTCGGCCTTCCCGCCACCGGGCCTCCGTGTTCGTTGACCTTAACGGCCTGTTTCGCCGCAGCCCGAGATCGTCCCTCGTCGGAAGCTACACTGGCAAGGGCGAGCTGGATCTGTGCGTCCGTCTCGGCGTCGAGATTCGATGTCGCCTCGTCCATCACCAGCAACCCGCGGCGCTTGAGCAGCGCACGCGCCACATTGAGAAGCTGCTTTTGGCCCATGCTGAGCGACTGCAGATCCATCGTCTCGTCCAGCCCCTTGTCCAGCTGTGAGATCGCTTCGTACATCGATGTCTGCCGCAGCACGCTCCAGTACGCTTCGTCATCCGTGTGTTCGCCCTCCGGATCCAGATTTTCGCGCACCGTTAGCGATGGCAGCATCATCGGCTCCTGCGGGATGTACGAGATGTTCCGACGCACCGAGTCGCCCGTCATCGTCGCCACGTCGGCCCCGTCAACCAAGATCCGGCCCGACGCAGGCTCCAGAATGCGCAACAGCGACAACAACATCGTGCTCTTGCCGGATCCGCTTCGGCCGCACACACCCAGCCGCTCGCCGGGTTGGAGCGAAAAGGTGACGCCGCGCAACGACATCGGTCCATCACTGCCACCGTAGCCCACGCTGACGTTCTCGAAGCGCACGCTGACGGCAGGCACCGCCAGGTCCGCCTCGCCTCGCTTGGCACTCGGCATCTCCTGAAGCTTGCTGCGGTCGTCTTTGGGATCCGCAGCGATGCTGATCACCTGCTCGATGCGCTCCAGCGCCACCATGCCGATCTCGAGCTCCGTCCACGCACTCATCAGCCCGTTCAGATCGCTCGAGATCGTGATCGCCTGGATGAGCGCCACACCCAAGAGACCCGCATTCGACTTGTGCCGCAGACTCACCGCTATCAGCACCAGCGCCGTGTTGAGCACCATCGCCAGCAGATTCAACCACGTCTGCAGCCACACGCGCACCGTCCACAGCGAGTAGTACGGCCGCTGCGACGTGTCCAGCAGCGTCGATGTCGCGTCCGAAAAGAAGTGCTGCATCCCCAGCGCCCGGATCGTCATCAGGCCCTGCAGATCCGCCGTGTCCTTGAACTGCGCGTGCAGCGGGCTCTTGGTCGCCATCTCCAGCCGACGCAGCTGTCGCGACGAAGGACTGTACAGCGCATAGATGCCGTAGTACAGCACCGCCATCGCAGCCACCACTCCGAGCAGGAATGGCGCAGGCAGCGCCATCAGCACGATGCTGAAGCCAACCTCGATGATGAAAAAGTAGACGTTGACCACGTAGGCGCAGATCTGGTAGTCGAGCGAATAGATGTCTTGCGTGAACCGATTGATCATCCGACCGGGATTCAGGTTGAGGAAGCACTCGGCCCCTGATCGCAGAAGGCCCACCAGCTCATCGTGATGCAGCTTGAGCGAAATGCGAGGGCAGAACGCCTTGAGATAGATCACCAGCGATCCTCCGTACATGGCGAATCGTAGGAACGCCAACAGCGCAAGGATGCCGATGTGAAGACCGATGGACCCACGCAGTGTGGCAGGAGTGACGTCCTGCGCCCACGCCTGCAACCAGAGTAGCTGACCGTTGGCAACGCCCGTCTGCATCGTCAGCGCAAGCGGATACGACAGCGACACCCACCAGCCTGCCGCAGCAAAGTATCGCTTGAACACGGAAAATTTGATGCGACCTGTCATCACCTCCTCCTGCTCTTCTTCCATCTCGAGCATCTTGCGCTCCTTGGCCGCCGCCGCTCGGATCTCGGCAGCCGCTGAACTCTCGCCATGGGCGCCCGCCTCGTCTTGTATCTCTTGCGACTTGCGACGCACCGAATCGATCGTGTCGGCTAGCTGCAGCACCGTCTTCGCCTCGCCATGCAGCATCTTGACATCACCATTGCGCGCCATCTGTACGATGTGGTCAGCGAGCTGCATCTGCTGCGCCGAGTTGGTCGCCATGATGACGGTCTTGTCGCGAAGAAGTCCGGTCTGCCGCGAGAAGAGCGCTAGATTGATGCTCGCAGCGGTAGTAGCATCGACAGCAGAAAGGACATCGTCCAAGATGTACGTGGATGCATCGGCATACACAGCGCGGCAGAGCGCCACACGCTGCTTCTGTCCTCCGCTCAGATGCTTGGCAAGCGTACTGTCACCTTTGGGCAGCTGCTGCACATCCACAACAAGCCCGCATGCAAGCAGCGCCTGTTGGTATCGATCCTCGTCGAATGGTCGGTAGAAGATCACGTTCTCCTTGATGCTGCGCTCCCCTTGCGTCCACGGATCCTGGCTCACGTAGGCCACCGGATCAGCACGCAAAGGCAGCGTCGCCGTACCTTCGACGACAGAAAGCTCGCCCATGAGAGCACACAGCAGCGACGTTTTGCCAGTGCCAACTTCGCCAACGAGGACGGTAAGCCTGCCACGCGGCAGCGACAGGGTCAGATCGGACAGCACCGGTCCTTCGCGCGTCGTTTTCCTACCGGCCTGAGCATCGTCAGAGGAGCCCACGCTGCTAGCTTCCGTTGCTGGGCCCGAAGCCGAAGTAGGTTCGGCCAGGGTTGCGGACGGCTTCGCCTTCCACGCAAGCGATGCGCCTTCGAACACCGCTGCTGCCGAGGCTGCGAGTGCAACTTTCTCCGTGGGCGCAGACCACGTCGCAGCACTCTCGCCTGGTGTCTGTTCCGGTAGCAGCAGGAACGTCTGCAGCCGCTTGAGAGAGGTAACAGCCGAGATGACACTGGCATATCTCCGACCGATGATGAACAGTGGCCGTTCGATGATACGGATGATGGTGATGGTAGTGAACACCGTACTCGTCGTGAACGGATAACGCGTGTCCTTCTGGTGCAGAGCCGAGATCACGGCGAATGTCGTGATGGTGGCGAGCAGAAGGATGTCGCCGGCGACGGTGCCGAGCAATGATATCCAGAGCAGATTCGTGACGTACGTAATCAGCGCCTTGACTTCGCGTTCACGGATGTTGACGAGCTTTGCGATGAGGAAGCCCTCGAGCGCAGACTGTTTGACTGCCTTGATCGCGTTGATGGCAGCCGAGATGAGGCTCGTCCGCTCGTCGGTCAGCTTGCTCCACACTTCCTGATTCGCCTTGGCGTCTTTGGTCATGAGCGGGATCGAAGCGAAGAGCGCAGCAAGAGCAACGATCGTAGCGATGAGAGCAAGGCCGATCTGCTGCCAGAGCAGATAAAGCGCTACGATGATGATCACCACCGCACTCCAGATCTCGTGGAACGGGTCGAGACCTCCCACGATGCGCTCAATGTCGACCGACTGCATCACAGTGGGCGAAGGCGTGTCTGCGTCCTGGAGTGCATCGACCGAGAGCACGAGCGTCTTGTCGTACACCGCCTGCACGAGCGCGCCACGCAGCTTGCACGTCGTCTTGTAGATCGAGAAGGTAAAGTGCCCCTGCGACAGCGCGAGCAGGAGGAAGAGGAGGAAGAAGGCGCCCGCAATGCCATATCCGTACGCTGCTGGTTTGGGCTCCTTCGCCGCGTTTGAGTAGGAGTCGATGAAGTCCAGGGTCTCTTGAACAAGAAGCGGCTGGAGTAGCACCATGATGGTGTACAGCGCCTTGGACGGCAGAGGGCTGAAGAGAACACCAGCAAAGGCACGGAGCGATGCGCGGACGAGCTTGGGCTGCATTGAAGGATGTCTTGGCAAGAACGACAGGCGGGCAGGACCCGAAGTTTGGCCGGCACTAGAACCGCGACTGGCCATCTCGATGGCAGACAGGCTGTGATGCGACTTGGCGTCTGCATCCAAATAGGGTGGTTCTTCGTGAGCTTCGTCCTCGCAGGAGGCTGAGCGCAGGCTGGAGGGTTCTCCCGCACTGGCGTGCCATTGGCGGTACAGCTCGGCCTCGAGCGCGCGCGACGCATACTGGTCGGCGAGCGGCTCGACATCGTCAAGCTCTATGGGCTTCTTCGTCCCACGCCATAGGGAAGGCAGCAAGTAGATGAAGAAGATCTTGGAGACGAAGCTCGCCCGCTCCTCTGATGTCTTTCGTGGATCGAAGGGTTTGGTCGACAGCGTGAGGAACAGGAGCCATCTGGTGCCGAAGTCGGCAGCAAACACGGGCAGAAATGCGGATCGACGTGCCGCCGTCACAAAGTAGAAGGTGCGGAGCTGCACTGCAGCGAAGAGAGAACTGAAGAGGAGGAAGGCGCTGAGCAAGGTGACGATGGGTGTGGCGCGAGCGGGCCGGTGGAAGGTCAACGTGCAGACGATGATCAGAGCCGAGAGGGTCTCTAAAGCTAGCGATGGCAAGAGCAGAGTGCCTTGCACTTGCAGATTCTGCGAGGCCAGGCCGAGGAGCGTGATCTCGAGCGCGAGATGGAGAAGCGCAAGTAGGATGCCGCCGCCATCGCGATGCTGCACGCAGGCAGGACGAACAGCTGAGAGTTGCAGATATCTCCTACGCGACAGGAAGGTGTGCAGGATGAGGCTGAGAGCGATGCTGGCAAAGAGGACGTTCGGAAGCAACGAGAGGATGCTGCTCTCGAATCGCAGCGTAAAGTCGAAAGCTCTGCAGACCGAGATGGGGCCAAATCGGCCATCATCGCCGCAGAAGGCGGTGTTCGTCATGGCGTGTACTTGATGAAGCGCGTATGGCAAAGACGTCAGACGGATACCTCTTCAGATAGCCCTTGTCCAGCTTAGACGAGATGGTGCAAGTACCGGAGTTGCCATCCCGCGGCCGGGTGGGTTGATATACTGTATAGCTGGTCGAAGTGAGTGAGAGATGCGGACGGCGACTCAGCCATCTTTGAAGGGGTTCTATTGTGCCTGGAAACGGCGTGGCCAGCTGCATCCAGAGACAGTTATCCGATGCGGGGTCGTGAGTGCGCCAGATCCTGTATCAATTGACTATTCTGACTCGGCTACGACTCGACTTGTGCACAAGACAACCCGGCAGGGCTCACAGGTAGGGTCCGCTCAGCTGCCAACGCTACCGAGCTTCTCTTCCGCGCCAAATAAGCGGTTCTGGATTTTGGGCTCAGCCCAGCATCCAAAAGACACCGCACCCTGCAGCCAGCCGGCGGCCAACAACTGCCCGTCCTCGACGGGGCACCGTATTCACTGGCGGCGCATGTAAGAGGCAGCGACACTTCATCATTGTTGCCTTCGAAGAGCTCAGCCATACGAGTATCGCTGGATTGTGATTGCTACGACATGACAGGGAAACTCGCCGCTCGTTGGGGCTGTGAAGGTTTGCATGAGACGACTCAGCTATCTCGGGTCAAGCTCTTCCGCTTTTTTCATGCCCGCGCTTCCAACGGTATCTTGAAGCGCTAGCATCAATTTCCCGAGCTCCAACTTGCGATGAATTCGTTATCACAGCGGTCCACGTTGGCCTCTCCATGCTCAAGGTCGAAGGAAGACATCTCTCACCCTGTAGCTCAGCAGTCACAGCATCATACTTGGCCATTCGCGAGTTCCTGTGACTTCCACTCAAGCTTTTTCGAGCCACAATTTTTCCTCATTTTTTATTGTAATATAAAATATGAAATGAATTTCCTCAGTGTAGTCCACTCGCTCTGAAGCTGCTGCGCAGGCGTGGTGACGAGATGGATCGTAATGACCATTCGGTCCTTCCATTTCCAAGGCCAAGATGCTTTCGAGGTGACGATGCTGAAACGAAGAATGTATTGTACAGAACGAAGCAGGAATGAATGCGATGCTAGAGATGCTAATATGATGATGATGATAAGTTGCGGACCGAGGCGCTTAGGCCATCTGGTGCACGGCGGTCATCTCGGACGACGTGGTGGGGGCAGAGACCATCTTCTTGCTGTGCTCGTTGCTCTGCTGCCTCTTCTCGCCGTCGATGGGGATATCAGCGGATGCATCGCGCTCGTCGGTGACGCCGGCCTCTTCGTCGAGGAGCTTGGCAGTGTCGACACCCGTGCGACGGAAGTAGACGCGCTTGCCCCACTTCCAAGACTCGATGCCGCCGACAAAGAGGAAGGTGCATACAAAGATGATGCCCCACTCCCAGCTGATGCCCTTGTGCAGGAAGACGGTGCGGTTGAGGCCGGGGATGTAGAGGATGGGGAAGACGCTGAAGAAGCCGCCGACGATGCAGATGAAGAGGAACTTGTTCCTCCATGTGTCGCGGAACCACTGGTTGTACCAGCGTCCGTCGTCGCGCATGTTGAAGAAGCTGCGGCGCATGTCGACCATCTCCCAAGCCAGGATGAGCGAGAACCACGTGATGACGGCAAACGTCGCCGCACGCGCACGGAAGACGAGGTCGCACGAGTCGCTGTAGTCCGAGTTGCAGTTGATGCCCAGGTTGCCGTCGCCCCAGCGGAACGTGATGAGCGTGAATGTCGCCAGGCACAGCACTGCCATCCACAGGCCGTAGACGGTGAGGTCGATGAGCATCTCGGGCGTGAAGATGCCCCACTTGTTCGAGCGCGGCTTCCTCTTCATGACGTCCGCCGACGCCTTCTCCATGCCCAGACCCATGGCGGGGAAACCGGAGGTGACCATGATGACGTACAGAATCTCGACGGGAGACAGAGGGAAGACCGAGAGTCCGGTGTCGTCCTTGAAGGCCAGACCGATGAGCAGAACCGAGGCCTGAGCGACGTTCTGGGCGAGCAGGTGGCAGACAAACTTGGTGATGTTGTCAGCCATGCGTCGACCCTCCTCGATGGCGTTTCCGATCGAGGCAAAATTGTCGTCCGTGAGCACAATGTCCGAAGCGTCCTTGGCTACATCCGAACCGTTCATGCCCATGGCGATGCCCACATCCGACATCTTAAGCGACGGCGAGTCGTTGACGCCGTCACCGGTCATGGCGCAGAACTTGCCGCGGCGGTGCAGAGCCTCGATCATTCTGACCTTGGTCTGAGGCGCACAGCGGGCGATGACGAGAGGAAGCTGCGGCATCGCATCGATCTCGGCATCGGAAAGCTTGTCGAACTGGGAAGCCGTCATGACCATGTTCTCGAGCTCGGCCTTGGACAGCTTGGTGGTGTTGCGTGGAACGATGCCTACGTCGAGGGCGATGGCCTTGGCAGTGCCGGGATGGTCGCCGGTAAGCATGCGGACGGTGATGCCAGCCTCCTTGCACTTTCGCACAGCGCCTGCCGTCTCGGGGCGGGGTGGGTCGTACAGACCGACCAGGCCGAGGAAGATCATGTTGGACTCGACATCAGCGCGTTCGAGCTCCTCACCCTGCTGCTTCTCCTTGTCCGAGATCTCGCGGTGAGCAAGGGCGAGCACACGGAGACCCTGGGAAGCAAGAGCCTCCATGTTCGCGAGCACGCGTGCCTCAAAGTCCTTGTTGAAGTCGACAAGGCCTTCGTCGGTCTGCGCCTTGACGCAGGATTCCAGAACGCGCTCGACGGCGCCTTTCATCATGGCGTAGCCCTGGTGGGTCTTGTTGTTGACGTAGGTGACTGCCATGCGCTTGACCGAGCTGTCGAAGGGGTACTCGGCGATCTGCTTCCACTTGGCGGCGTCACGGTCCTTCTCGGTGACCTCCTTGTCCGGGTTCTTGCCCTTGGTCAAGCGAGGACGGCCCCAAGCGAAGCGTGTGACGAAGGTCTGGATGGCGCACTCGGTAGGGTCGCCGTGGGCAGTCCACGCGTGCGTCTCCTTGTCCTTGAATACGGTGGCCAGGTTGCAAAGCGAGGCAACGTTCATGAAATCCTCGAAGCGGTCGTTGCCCTCGACCTTGTCGGACTGGCCGTTGCGGGCCACGACCTCGCCGCTGTCCTCGATCGAGTCGCGAGCGGTCTTGGCATCGCGGGGCTCGACGTCGCTAACGCTGACCTCTCCGAGAGTCGGGTTGAAGGGCTCGTTAGTCTCCGAGACGCTATAGGTTCCCGAAGCGGGGACCCAGGCCTTGCGAACGACCATCTTGCCCTGGGTGAGTGTGCCGGTCTTGTCGGAGCAGATATCGTTGATGGAACCGAGCGCCTCGAGCGACTCGAGCTTTCGGACAATAACGTGTTTCTTGACCATGGCCTTGCTGCCCATGGCCATGGTGATGGTCAGGACGGCGGTGAGCGAGGCGGGAATCATGGAAACGCCCGTCGCGACGGCGTAGATGATGACCTCGTTGTCTGTCCAGTTGTTGGAGAGGAAGACGATGACCGCAAAGAGGACGGCGACGAAGAAGAGGGCTACGGCGAGCTGCGAAAGTCGTCGCTGAAGCGGAGTGCCCTTGTTGGTGCCGAGGAAGTTGTTGATCTTGTCCCAGACGGTGAGCGCACCGGCCTGGACGTAGCGGTGGGGTCCAGCTTTGCCGTAGGCGTTGCGCTTGACATCGCGGATCTTCTGTGCCTTGGCGGCGCCGCGAAGGGCGTCAGCGATCTTGCCGATCTCGGTGTTCATACCAGTACCAACGACGACACCAGTGGCGCGGCCCTTGGATACGGTGGAAGAGGTGAAAGCCATGTTGAGACGGTCGCCGACACCCACGTCCTCAGCAGCCGAGTAGACCTGGGTGTGGTCCTTGGCTACGGGGAGCGACTCGCCCGTGAGAAGAGCCTCGTCGGTCTCGAAGTTCATCGAGTCGATGAGACGGCAGTCGGCGGGGACGGTGTCACCGGTGGTGAGCTCGATGATGTCTCCGGGAACGACCTCATTGGCCGAGATGGTCTCTCCGTCGCCATTTCGGATGACGCGGGCGGTGGGAGAGGCGAGGTTGCGGAGTGCGTTCATGGTCTTCTCCGCCGAAAGTTCCTGGAAGAAGCCGACGATGATGTTGATGGCCACGACACCAGCGAGCACGCCACCTTCGATCCAAGAGCCGATGCCGAGGGAGACACCCATGGCAAGCATTAGGACCAAGGTCATGGCATTGGCGATCTGGTGGAGGGCGATCTTCCAGACGCTGATCTCGTCACCGCCTTCGAGCTGGTTGGGGCCGTACTGCTGGCGTCGCGACTCGATGTCGCGCTTGTTGAGACCGTGCTCTGGATCCTCTACGCCGAGAGCGCGCATGACGCTGGTGTAGTGGAATTGCCACGCTGATTCGAGCGCATCATCGATGGAAATGTCGGGACCCTGAATGGTGTCGGAGCGAGGGAACTTTTCCTCCTCTCTCTTGACCATGTTGGGCAGCCTGAAGGGGGGTGGGTGTTTGTGGGGGAATGAGTGGTGGTCTTTGCCTCGAGCGCTTGGTAGATGGCGCTTGTTTAAGGGTGAGCCGAGTCGCCTATCGCAGACAGGTAGGTCGACTAGCAAAGGATTAAGGTGGAAGGGGAATCAAAGCGTAGCTCCGTGTCAGGGATGGAGGTAGGCTTGGGGGATGTTTGCTCGTCTTGCTTGAAGAGTAGTTGTTGAAGAAGAAGGGGAAGAAGAAGAAGCCGCCGGAGGTTCGACCTTATATATCTTTCATCTGTCGATGACGATTAGAACGAGCTGGTCAGAGTAGGCGAAAAGGGGGACCCTGGAAGCCAACGGAGGCGGCATGCCAAGACCGAAGGCTCGCAAGACGGGGCGAGAAGATCAGGCGTGGCTTCAGTGTCGTGGCTGAGAGAAACGTGGGCGGCTACCAAAGTGATCACGAGCGGAAGTGGAGCAACTGTGAGAGAGAGAGAGCCGTCGAACTGCGCCGGGCGCCGGAACAGTGTGGGCGGCTACGGCGAGGTACAAAAAGCTGACTACAGTATGAGTGCGTTCCGACCGTGGCTGCGGAATGCCAAGAAATGCGGATGCGATATCAAACCAACCTGGCGCTGCGGAAGCTGGTGGTGCGCGAATATCGCCAAGCAGGATCATGCGCCGGCTGCCTTGGTCAGTAACACGGACGCGGCCGCAGGCATCGTGTCTCAGGTGCGGCTCGCCGATACAAGCGTACGGCCACGTTGCTAGCTGCAAGCAGGAAAGCGTCAGGCAAGGGAAGAGCGTCACGAAGCTCAGCACGTCATCAGGCAACGAGTGCCATCCATCCCGACTCTGTGAAGCTGCGGCCAAGAATTTCATGGTACCAGCAGCTGCAGTCAGTTATCGCGGTGACTTACTTCCGACCGTCTCCTCGACACTCTTTCCGCAGGCGGCCAGGGCAAGCGTCAGCTTGCAAGGTAGGAAAGCTCAGCCAAGACGCCGGGCCGGTACGTAAAACGCCAAGAGCCGGAGTGCAGGAACGAAACTGAGCGATGTCCAACGTGCTCCAAAGGTTCCACGCTTTCGTAGGCGCTAGAGCTGTCTCGACGAGGCAGCGAGGCGCCAAGGGCCGTTGCCAAGACCGCACAGTCTTGCTCTCTTCCTGCGCCTAGAATTCTGCGATTTCACTGACGCAAGCCGGACGCATGTCTTGGCGTGTGGAGAAATTGGATTTTGCCGGGCCGATGTGAGCGTCTCACTGATGCAGTGCCGTAACTCCGCATTCTCTGTCGACGCTCGGAGAATTAGTTTAGGCTCTGCGTGCGGCATCCATGGTCAAATCCCAAACTTGGGATCAGCAAGTTTGAGCTCTGGGCGGCTGGTCGCTGTGCGTACGCTTAGCGTGCCGTAGGTAACCACCCTTGTCGCCGTCATCCACGATAGCGAGGCCGTACCGGAGTCGCCCGAGGACGGCCGGCTCAGCGCTCAATCTGGGGTGAGCGATACCGTCATGGCGGAGTAATCTGCTATGACGGCACTCGGTGAGGCACGACGCCAAGAGTTTTGCCCGCCGGCTAAGCTCCGCAGCAAGGCTATCGTGTTCGTTGCTTCTTCTCCCTTGCGGCCTCACAGACATGAGCAAGGCCAAACGGAAACTGCCGAGACCTTGCGGTGGCCACACGTGGCATTGGCGAGGCTCCTTTCAGGGCCCGTCGTAAAGATGCCTGACGACACGGTGCACCGTCGTTCCCCTGTGCCGAGAGGCCTTTTCCCAATGTCACATGGCATCTACCTTTCTTCGCGTCGGTCGTACCCGAGCCTTGGCGCTGTACCTTTGCGAATACACTGATAGCACCATCTTCGCATGCAAGAGCCGACTGTGAGATGCCGATGCTTGCGAGGAACATCTAAATTGCCTGAAGGAAAGTGCCTCAATGTCTGTACCATCAAACGATAAAGGTGCGCGCGGCAGAGTTAGCGAGTGTGATCAATGCCACTCATCGAGAACGCGAGTAGGCGAACTTCGTCCCTTGACGACGGCCGACCGCCGGCTATGCGTCGGAACTTCTCTCGGAAAACAAGGTCACACTTACGAAAAGAGGCAGTCGTCGCCAAAGTGGCACTCTTCACCCCTCGACACGATGGGGCATTTGCGCTGCTTGTACCGTTTGCGCAGGCGCTCTTTGTACTCGTCCGTAACGGGCTCGTGCGAATACTGACATGCGTCGGCAAAACTGCAGCCAACCTTGGTCAAGTGGTGGAAGGCGCACGGGATCTTTGAGACCGCTTTCGCCACCGCGTCTTCCGATTTGAACGCTTCCTCGTCCTGTCGCCGTTCAGAACAATGCCATATCAAGGTGTGTCAGTACGATATTCTTCGACACTGCGAGTGTCATCGGCATGGTGATGCTCACGTATAGCCGCGCCGTCTCCAGAGCCGTCCTGTTGCTCTTGAAGAGATAGTCGAGATCGATTGCTTGATGCGCGTATGCTCTGTACGCGTTCGAATCGCGCGCAAAGCCGGGGATCTGGATCAAGTTGACCCTGCTCGCGAGCAAACCGCGTTCGTGGATGAGGCTGAGGTCCTCCTTATATCCATAGTCGTCCAAACCGCCAAGATAGACTCGGAAGCAACGCGGATCGCGGATCGCGTCCGCCAACGCCGCCTTGACGCGGATATCGGCAGCCTGATTCGCCTTGCCCGTATTGACCACGTAGTTGTACGGCCCGCTGTCCATGATGCCTTGCATAAAGTCAAAGAAAAAGTCCTTGCGCATCACGCGCGCCGAGCTCAGCACCGTGGCAAGGGCGTTGGTCGCACTGAAGATGCGGACGCGCATGTCGACGTTCTGCGGGTTCAGACGATGCTTCTTGGCAATCCGCTCGCGCAGCTCGTTGTAGACAAATTTGCCACCTTCATAGCCCTTGTTCATGTGGCGCGGCGCAAATAGAAGATTGTCGCCGTCCAGGATCACCATAATGTGTTGGACAGGCGCACGATCCAACACTTTGGCCGTGATCCCCGTGCGCTCAGGACCCTCGGGCATGATGGCATAGTCCTTGGTGGGATCCCATACTGTGTCGGACCGATATAGCCCGATGAATTCGTCCTGTCCAGCTCGCTGCAGATCAGCAAACTTTGGCCTGGAGAAGGTGGGAGACGGTGTTGCCTCGGCGAACGAGGCAGCTGGTTGTCTAGCAGTGTCGTCGAGTGTGATGGACTCGAGCTGCAAGCCTTGATCTATCGGGAACGTCGACGAGGAGGAGACATTCCCTGATGCCTCGGCAAGTGCCGCCTTAAATGAAGTGTGGGAGGATCTTCCCGTCTTGGCTGCGAAGAACGCCCGCAGGCGCTCTTCCGCGGTCGTTAGCTCGTCGTTTGATGACGGACTCGTCCCTGATGGCCCTGCCGCGCTCTCGCTTTCGCCTCGACTCATGCCATTCGGGGTCGGTGTTGGATCTGTTTGACCTTCTGCGCCCTTGGCCGCCTGTTCGGTTTCCATGGAAGTTGAGCAATCCATCTGTGAGAGGTCTTGATCGCTCGACGGAATGCCCTCGGAGGTGGAATGAATCGGTGTGCTCCGCGCTTGGTCTTCACCATGGGCGGAGGACAGCTTGAAGGCCGGGCTCACATTCTGTGACTTGTAGACTCGGCCGCCACGGCGAGCGCCTGTAGGTCTCGCAGAGCCGGACAGCTTCTGTCGCGACTCGGGTTGCTTGTCGCGGATGTTCGAAGGCCCAGCCTTATCCTGGATCGAGCTCGACCCCGCTTTGTGCTTTTGTTGTCTTTGTTTCGCAGGCGAATGGCGGCCTACAATCTTGACCCCATCATGAGGCTTCGACTGGGTGCCGAGACTCGAGGCCGCTGATGAAGAAGCCAGTCGTGTCTGGTATGTCGACAGAAACACTTTGGTCATCGAAGCAGACCCACTGGAGCATGCCCTGCCGGCAGCAATGTGCCGCACTGCGCTGAATGGCGGCGAGGCAGACCACATCTTGCGTGAGCGGCCTGTAAAGTGCCTGACTAGTGCTTTAGTGTCAGAAAGGAGCCGGTATTGATAGGGTCTGGAGTGGAAGAGGCTAGGAAAGGAAGTCGCAAGTTTTCTTCCCGCTGTTCAAAGTGGAGGAGGTCGGATCGGGCCTCATCGGGCGGAGCCGCGTTCCGCGTTCCCCACGGCTGATGGACCCTGAAGAAGCCCAAAAGCGCAGTACGAACAACACTTCCCGCATCCATCCGTCCTGTTGCTGGACCAACATTCGACATAGAAGCAGCACACAGTAGCCAATATGGCAGCATCGTAGCACAACACTCAGCCATGGACAAGGGCAAGGCTAGGCAGGTCGATCCAGACCGCGACGGCGTACCTCCTCGCGACCTGCTCCAAGACTCGCCGCTCACATACAACCAGCTCATCTCTGGCATCATCGACTTTCTCGAGGTGGCGTTCCACACCATCCTCTGTTTGCGCTCCGTCTACCCGTACGATGTCTTTTCACGGCGCAAGAAGTACAACCATCCGTGTTATCAGTCTCGCCATCCCGGCCTGAACGAGTACATTTCCCGTGTGCTCGCTGCCCTCCGACGCGAAATCGAACGGTCGAGCGTCAGCAAGGTCATCCTCGTCATTCGTCCCAATAGAGTTGCCGAAGCTCAAAGTAGTGCCACTGCCAGTGGCTCGACCAACGAAAGCGATGCAAATTCCGCAGACGCGTACGAGCGCTTCATCTTCAGCCTGGACTATATCCTCCCATCGTCGCTCATCGATCCGCGCGACCGAGACCTCGCGATCTCGAGCAATGTGACGAGCGCAGAGCTCGAACTCATCTTCCGCGGCTTCATGCAAAAGCTCATGGTCGTCGATGGCATCCTCTACGATATCCCGCCTCTTGCTGCGTCCAAAGCTGGCGATGGCACTGATGGGAATGCTGCCACCGAGCTCACGTTTGCCGTTGTGCTCGAAATGAACGACGAGGACACTGCTCCCACGGGCAAAGATCGCAACGAGCCCGCTACAGGCGACTGGATACCAGCCGACTCTGAGAATCTAGGCCGAGGGCACAGGACACGCCAGCAGACGCCGGACGATGCCGATACGGCGCCCAAGGTTCGGCCCATCAAGACGCTCGACTCGGGCGTGATCAATCTCATGCTATATGTCGAGGAAGATATCCTGGCCAAGGCTGGCAGATCGAATGCCGATCAACGCCCGGCCAAGAAGCGCAGCGAGGCTCGACCCACGTCCGCCCAAGTGTCTCGTCGGAGCGGCCAGGTGGAGGAGCAGCTTCTGCATTCGAAAGCGACACAGATCGATGTGTCTGCTGCCGGGCGTGCTGGGATGCACGCGAGGGAGATCAAGAACCGCGCACGCCGGCTCGATGCCGAGCGCGATCTGGACCAGCCTGCTCTCGCCGAGGCGGATGCGGAGCCCGATATCGCGCAGGCCAAGAACAAGCGCAAACGTGCGCGCATGGTGCTCGGTGAAACGCGCGCCGCCGAATCCGATTCCGAGTCCTCGTCGTCCGCACCAGATTCAAGTGGCAGCAGTCAAAGCATCCGCGACGACTACGGACAAAATCTCAGCGGAGGCTTCTAGCTTGTGCGTACATAGTAGAACTACATTGATTTAAACGGGTGATCTCATGCTGGTGGTGGTCTGTGGTTTGGACTGAGGAGAAGCTCGTTGACACGCAGCAAGAAGGCTCGGCTTGGTGCAGCACGCGGACTGGCACTGACGAGCCATTGGAGCCGACGCCGAGTGGTGTCTTTGCTGAGAGCCTGCTCGTGTTCGCGCTTAGCGTCGTCGTTAGTGATGAGCTGGCGCGAGTCGGTGAAGCAAGCGGCGAGGATGGCAACCACTAGACTACCCGACAGATCCCTGCCATCCTGACAGCACACGAGGACCTTGGGACGCCTGCCTACCGTATTTGTCGACTCGGCCAGCATTCGATGAGCCAGTGCGATGGCCGGAGGAAACGCCATGCGGATGGCCAGCAGACCCTTCTTGTTAGGCGACATGTGAATCCGGTAGACATTCGACGACGACTCGAAATCGGAAATCTCGAGGGCAGCAAGGTCGGTAGAGAGATCCAAAGATGCAGCAGGAGGTGGAAGGCCGGTGAAATGGACGATCAAGCTGTACAGCGTCCGCTCATCGTATGAGAAAGCGTGATCAGCTGCGCGTGCGCCGATGAAGATGCTGGTATTGCCAACTTCGACTTCGCCTTCTGCTGTAGCTGCCAGTCCATTAGCGGTGTCGGTTGCATGGTGAGGATCTTGTACGACAGCGCGAGGTGTGAACCAGTGTCCACTGCTGCCGCTTGCAGTCGAATTTCGCTTGACAAGATTGTCGACCTCCTCTTCTAGTCGGTCCCTGTCGCACGCCAGTAAAGCTTCGCTGTGCTGCCAGAAGAGGTCTGGAGTGAGGCCGCGTGCCCAGTTCTCGTGGTCGTCACCTGCGCCCTGCACGTACACAAAGCCTTTTCCGTCTGTCTTCGCCCCATGAGTCGTATCGGGGTCCAATCTTGCCGAGTCAGAGATGAATCTTGAGGCGGACAGCAGCACGATGGGGACGAAATCCGCCGTACTTGCGTCGGTGAACGAGCCTGGGACTGTGTCGAGGTCGGTTTGCGGCGTGACAAAGATCGGTTTGAGCGGCTTCTCGAGCCTAGGCACTTCGAGATCAGAGTCCAGGAGCGCCGTGACAAAGCCGTCGATGCGAGCCTGGATTTGATCGTGCTCTGACGGTGGAATCATCCACGTTGGCGTGTGCAATCCGAACGCTTCCGACTCTGAAGCAGGCACTCCGTACGTTCTGTGCGACGCTGCATTCAGTACATCGCACCAGATGGGAATGGTCTTGCTCAGCGCATCCGGCATGCTCTTTCCTCTGCGTGTCGAGTCGACGACAATGGCTCCTCCTGCTTGTAAGATGGCCGGGACCACATGAAGGTTGCAGCGCTTCAAGCTGAAGCTCCACTGATGCGTGTGGCCGTCAGTGGACTTGAAGTACGACACGGCCGATGTGATCGACGGATCCGTGTACCACGCTCCACAGCGCAGGTTGGCTGTGACCAGAAGCGAGGGGTGGCGACGGTGGATTAGGCGCACAAAGTCGGCATCTGCTGAAATGCTGTGCAGCTTGTTGAAGATGTGTCTCGACTCGCGCTTGATCCGGTCGCTGTGGGTCCATTGTGAGCACGCCGCCCGTTTGGAGCTCGTTCTAATGGAGGCAGAGGTGTGCGCCGGGTCCATGCCGGTCATGTCGTCATGCTGCGGGCTGGTGCGAAAAGGCAAATTGCTTTGGTGGAAGAAGAGAAAAGGACGTTTAGCGCTTCGGCGAGTTGTGGACCCTGAATTATGCGAAGAGCCACCGGCAAATTCAGCGGCATCCCCCTGCCCATTGAAGGGAGGAGCAGGATTCTCGGTCTGACTCCAGCATGCTCATCTGTAAGGATGATGTTGGCTCAATCAACGGAATGGCTAATGTCCGAACCTGGTCGTTCGATCCCGGAAGCACTCTGCGAGGAAAGTGTGACGTGCAGTGGCTGAATCTGCGCACAAATCGGAGCCAGTCTGTCTCGTATTCTGAGGCAGCAAGTGCTCGATGGACGGCTTCGCTACTGAATGACACGGCTGTCTTTGGGAACGAATCCCACATGCACCAATCACTGAAGCTGCACAATCAGACCTTGGCAAAACTCGAGTCAATGCTGGATGAATGCGCGCCTAGCACTGTTATTGCTTGTGCTGACTACTGGCGATTGTGCATACAAAAGCCTCTAGAGCTTGGCCGAAGCCTTGTACTCGCCAATCTCGTACTCCTTGCCAACCTTCTCGAGCACTTTCTCGCCGTGGTAGGTCCAGAAGGCCTCGGTGGCGTCCTTGCCGCAGTTCTTGAGCAGGATCTTCTTTCCGCCCGGGTGCTGTTCGTATGCAGATGAGACAATTCGGTGATGCAATCGAAAGGAGGTCAGCAAGTTGATTGAAAAGCTCTGGGAACTGCAGAATGAGCACTTACGTCGTCAAGGAACTCGGTCACGTCGTAAACCTTGCCGTCCACGGCAACCCATGCCGAGTCCGCTGCATACATCAACAATGTGTAGAATCGTGCACGTTCGCGCATCCGCAAAGAAATAATAAGGCAAAGCAGAAGGAAGATGTCAGCAACGGTGTTGACCTTCACATCTAGCCACACCAGATCAAGCTGGGCGCAACGTACCAGACTTGTGGTTCTTGAGTTCGTTGAGGTCGATCTGCTTTCCCATTTTGTACGACTTTGTATCGGGCTGAACGAGAGGATGGTAGTGCGATATGCAGCTGCAGAGCAATACGAGTGCGAATGCGATGCGGAGTGGTCTTGGAAGTATGGTGGATGGTGGTCAGAGGTGATGCCGCTGTCCGGTATGCGTCGATGCTACCGAGGTGGAGCGAGTGTGTGTGTCGGGATCGCGCGGCTCACCGGTAGTGCGCTCCGAGCGGATAGCCGGTGTTGAATGTGAGAAACGCTCGCTTCTCCCCCACTGCGCTCTGCTGTGCCGTTTCTGTGCGCGCTCTCTCTCCCTCTCCGATTCACGCTGCTCAGATCGCGTGCCCCAGCCGACCGGGTGCTGCTGACTTTCGTGGATCGCAGGCTGCTGAGCCAAGTTCGAAAATTGGATTTCTAAACAACTCGCCCGCATTGGTCGATGCCGCCATCTCGCAGCAGGCCGAACCTGTTACACCGACTCGGCCGACAAGTGCACCAGCTCTGGATCTTGGCGAGGATCATGCTGGTGCAACGATGCCCCACCGCCAGATCCACTCGCCTGCCTCTTCCACCATCTCTTCAGTCACCTCGTGGCCAACGCCTGGTCGGCGATGGATCTTGAGCCCTGGCATCTCGCCCTTCGGACCCGAGGGCTCGCCGACAACGAGGGCCTTGAGGAAGTCTTCATTCCAATCCCACAGCACGAGCTTGTCGTTGGCGCCGCTGAGCACGCAGATCTTCTTTCCCCAGAAAGGGTTGCGACGCGCATCGAAGCTGTCATACGCAGTCTGTGCCGGATCAATCTTGTCGACCAGAGACTTGAGGCTGGCCGGCACGTAGGGAGGGGCGTTGGCAACAAACGAGGTACGCGTGCGTGAAGCCAGTAGGCGCGAGTAGTCGGGCATGCCGATGAACGGGACGCCGATGCTGATGCGTGGTTCGTTCGCAAGCACATGCCAGGCCGAGTGGCCTCCCAGCGACTTGCCCGTGATGACCCACTCGGCCACAGTGCGTTCGTCGTGTCGGAAGAGGTAGGAAGGAAGGAAGTCGACTACGAAAGAGGCATCGCGGGCGCCGCCAACGATCATGCCGTACAGATCCATGGCATGCTGTGTGTTGCCCTGCTTCCATGCCTTTTGGCCTTCAGGGTTGGTGGTGCGATGACCATGATTGCGAGCGTCGAAAGTGACCACGATGTGGTCGCGCTGTATGGACGTGGTTGCAACCATGCCCGCGTCTTGCTGAGCGAGGTACCTGTCCTTGTCTCGGGCGATGCGATCGTACAGCTGGCGCGCAATCTTTTCTTCGTTGTCTGCCGAGCCTCCTCGGCCATGCAGGTGGATCACGACGCAGACGGGCGGCGGAGGAGGCGCGCTTGCGCGGGAGGGTGCCGGTGTGAGTTCCGACAGGCCGAACACGTTGACGGGCAGCCCTGCAAGGTCGACGATCGATTTGGAGATGCTGCTACCATATTTGTACGAGATTGGGGCTGATGGTACGCCGTTGGACCCACCGCCAACAGCAGGGCGAGAGGAGTTGCGGTCGCCCACTTGTGGAAACGAAGGCGTCGAAGGTCCAGCAGCAGCAGCCGCCAGCGCCTGCTGCTCCTTGGCCTGCTTCTTCTTGCCAGATTTTCCGAGACCGAGCACCATGCTGAGAGCAAGAACGTGTCCTTATGCCCTGTTCGAAGATGTGAAAAGGACGGTGGAAGTCAAGTGTCAAAGTAGGAGGAAGATCCGAGCACGGGTCGCTGTTACTTTCGTTTGCGCAAAGCTGCTCCTGCGCCAAGAGTGGAGGCGTCGGGCATTCGCTCACGCGCCGAGACCAACATCCGACGCTGGCCGAGCTCGGAGAACAAGGCTTGGCTTTTTTCGTAGCGTGTTACGTCGACATCAGTCCCGAACCTATTTGTTTTTCGAATTCGGGCAAGGACAGCGAGGTCGCCACCGGGCGCAGGAACGAGAGCGGACACGGAAATTGCCGAGGTACGTCAGTGCTCAGCCGCGGTCGGTGAAGCGAAAAAGCGGATGCGGACGAAACAAAGCTCGCTTTGCACGCACGTTCCAGTTTTCACCGCGTCCAGCCCGTCACTTTCTGCATGCACGGCCCACACAGCAGCAAGCCGCGTTTGAGCTCAGCCGTCGAAACAGAAAAAACACACACACACGACGTAGCCAACTTGCCAAAAATGGCATGCAGAAAGAAGCCGCTCTCCACCTCATGCTCGTGCGGAATGCGAACGAGGCCATTCATCATTGACCTGGGGCTTGCAGAATCTTCCACGTCGACGACCTTTCTTCCTGACCCCATCCATCCGCTCCGTGTTTCCGTCCTTCCTCACCCCTTTGGAATCCTTTGGACTTCTCAAGCCGCTGTCGTCGTTCTGGAACACCCCGGAGCTGCACACAAGGTCACGACGATCTTTCCTCCCACGCACACATCTGGACCCCGCCACTCACTGGAATCAAGGCTGGAAGCCGTGCAATCAAGATGGCGAAAGGCTCCATTCTTCCGATCCTTACCCTGGCCGTGGCTGGTCTGCTGTCGTTTGCCGCGGCCTCGTACACTGCGTTCATGCTCTCGCCGGACAACACGATTCGATCCCTTGCGCAGTCGTGCAATCTTCCGTCGCGCCAAAAGCTGCCGACCGACTTCTCCAAAGGCGCGCTGCCCTTGCTCGACAACACGCTCTGCACCACTATGGGCTTCTTCAAGGCCAACACGGCCAAGCGCCTCAACGTCGGCCTGTTTGCCATCATGGTCGCCTTTACGCTGCCTCTTTCGTATCGCCTCTCGTTCCAGGCGGCTTCGCCCAACCGCAAGTCGACGCTCAACTCGGGCTTCTTCCTCGTGCCTCTCAACATCATCGGTGCAGCTGCTGGCGTCGGCCCATGGTCGTGCCTCTTCTTCTCGCTCGTGTATCTGCCTGCAGCGTACAGCTCGATGAAGGCCTCCAAGGCTTCGGTATTGCCAGTCCCCACGCCCTCGTCCAACATCTATCTTGCCAACTTGATGCACGTCGTCTTCGGTACCACCGTGGCGCTGGCCATCTTCGCCGATCCCGAGGGCGCTCTGTGGTACCACGCTGCGCTCGGTGTTCAGTTTGCTGGCCTCGCCTACATCCCGATTGCCTGGCTCAGCCTGCGCACGCCCAAGATCAACGACGAAGTCAGCTCCCGCAGCGTCATCCGTCGCTTCGATGCCGAGGGTGTCAGCTACGCTTTCGAGCGTACCTGGTCATACTACCGCAAGATGGCCGCCTTCTCTGCGTTCATCTACTGGTACGGTCTCAACCGCATCATCCGCGGCATCTTCATCAACGGCGAGAAGCTGGACGCATTCTCGTTCTTCTGGTTCGGCGACATTGGCGGCGTAGCGCTTGCGACCATCCTGCTCGTGGCGGCCGAGAAGACGACGTTCAGGAACAAGGACGCCATTCACCCGGTCAGCGGAGAGCCCAGGTCGCCGCTCGACATTGAATGCGACAAGGCGATTGCCAAGGCGCCCGCGGGCTCGCCGTGGCTGGAAAAGACTCTCACCGGCTTCATTGTCGCCTCGCTCGTCGGAGGCCCCGGCTTTGCCGCCAGCATGTGGTGGTGCAGCGGCGAGGAGGAACTCGGCTGGAAGGCACGCAAGTCATGGAGGGAGACTGTAGCTGTCGACGGCAAGAAGGCAAAGTGAGCGCTTCCGTATCTCCAAATGATGCGCAGTGGCTTGCTCGTCACTTCTTCCGGACCTTGCTCTGCAAAAGCTGCCATGCAGCGTGTTTGCTTCTGTCCGTCTGGACTATCGTTCCTCCATTTCACCCAGACTCATTAAGTTGGAAATACCACATGCTCCACATTTGCCAGGCTATGGCGTGAATGAGTATGCTTTGAAGTTGAGGATGTGGGTGAGTTGAGCATGGGCTGGCTGCCTGTGGACGCGCTCGTGAAATCCTCTCATCCTCTGAGCTCTGAATGCATTGAGTCTCGTATCGCTCGCTGACTCAGGTCAAGCTGACTGTGTCGATGTCTTACATTCTGTACGATAACGTGCTGATCTAATCGAAGTCATCGAGACGACCATCGGGACGCAGACAAAAAATTCCGTCTCGATGAAGAATCCATCGCGACGGCGTCGTGTTGGAAGGAGTTTGGCCGTCTCGATGGGCTTCATGCAAGGCGCATGCACGCGTGCATGAAGTCCATCGAGACGAGCCAACTCAACGCTGAACCCAACGCGAAAATTGGCAGCCCGAACCACCTCGTGCAGTAAAATAAGATGCGTTTCATGCACAAGGCTTCTTGCCGAGCCAACAGACCCTAACGACGGTGCGAAACATCCCTCGTCGTCGTCACGGTCTGTTTCGTCGCGGTGGGCTCTTTATCGCAACGCGAGCGACGCGGTCGTCGGCTCCCTCGCGACCAAGACCACTGAATCTCGCTTTGCCATGCTCTTCACCACCACTGACTGAGATTCCAAAATCACTTCCGCCTTCGTAGCCTCCCCTCCGCCTACTCATTGCCTTCAAGCGACAGTCCAGCGCCTCAACTTTGCTATCGGCGCCACCATCCAACACGCTTATCCACCACGCATACATCGATCGACCATGTCCTTGTCCACCGTAATAGCGGCGATCTTGATCAGTCAGATGCCCAACTCGTACTCGCCGATCTCTTTAGCGCCCGCAAGTTCAAGTCATACTTCGGCATGTCGGTGTCCGAATTCGAGTCTATCCATACAGCATTGAAGCTGCCGAGCCCCATGGACGGGCTCCGAGAATCTGTGGGATAGCAAGACGGCGCTGCTAGTCTATGTGGCATGGTTGCGTGGGTTAGACTTCGACCTTCTGGAAGAATGATTCGGCTGGTCCAAGGGCCGGTGTCTGCGCATCATGAAGAACCTCAAGCGCCACATCTTCCGCCAGAGGAGCCACTTGCTCGACTTGCGCTGTGCGGACAATCATATCTTCAGTCCCCGTCGACTCGACTATTACGAAGCCGCTTGGCGCAGGGAGACAGGTGTGCCCGACTATTGGGGGTCCACAGATGCTGGTGTGCATCCAACTAACGAACGTTTGCCATATGAAAGGTGGGCGCACGTAGACTATTTCTATTCGGACTGCTGGAAGGTGGAGGCCGTCGTTACTCCCGACGGTCTAACCTGGCTTAGAGGACCCTACAATGGATTCACCGACGATGCGCATGTCGAAGCCGAGACCTCACTGGCCAATTGGGCCGAGGAGAACGCCAAGAGTCAAGACGGTCGACAACTCCGGCTCTGCGGCATTCAAAGGTACGGAATGTCACCAGCCATCGTGTCCCCCTTTCACGACTACAAGCTACCGGAAGAGCAGAGGAAGAGCCTCGAGAAGAACCTGGATAGGCTCGATTGGTCCATCAGCATGGTTTCGCGCCACTGGCGCCGCTTTCGAGACTATTTGTTCCAACAAGAAGGTATCGTGTGCGACACGCCCAGCTTCGCCGTCCGCAGGGACTTTATGTCAATCGACTACAAGGTAGCTACCCTCCTTTGGAACGCTCTGACCTGTCTAGGCGGCAACGAAATCAGCAAAACCATGGGCTGCAATCCTCCCAGCCTCTTCGAATACTTTAGCCACAGGGACGGGCCGATTCCCTGGGTCCTGCCAAATCCTGAACACCGCGACACGGGCATCAACGTCAACATCGCAAAATAAGCTCGTAAGATTCGCTCGTACGATTCACAATGGCCAAGCTGGATGGCATGCACATACGAAGTGCAAATATTTTTTTTTGTGGCGCTCTCGGTCAGTCAGTCATGCGGGAATGATCGAGATAGCCAAGTGCGGCCGTTGGTGGTCTTACGAACGCCTGACTTAACTGCACTACCAGTGATACGAAGGCAGGCAATACGATGGCACTGACTAGTTTCGGAGCATCGAGACAGCCGAATATGGCAGGTTGTGTGTGTCTCACTTTTGATGTGGTAGAGGCGCGTGTCGCCCGACGCGCTGGTGTTGAACTCCGCGTTTCCGAGGTGGAAGCCGACTCGGCAGCTGCCCGGCTCAAGACGGCGGTCGGGGCTCAATTTTTGGCGGGTCTCGGAATCCTCTTCCTCCACACGACCTACAAGACAAGGCTTGGTGGTGATGACCTTTCACTACCACTGGGGCCTCAACTTTGGCAGGACACGCACTTGGCCGATCCTCACAGGCGATCATTCGGACGTGGACATGCCGGTCGGACGCTGGCTTTCCGGTAATGGCTTGCGATCCAGCGCGTCCAAGACACTCGCCTCTGACTCGCCCTCCGACGTGCTCTGGGAGCAGCTGGAAGCACGTCGACCAGCACCATTGCGTTTCGTGCTGCACCTCTCGCGGCGACCGAACGGCTCACTTTGCCCGTGTCTCGAGGTGAATCTGCCCTCGACCTACTCTGCCACTCCATATCACGCCGTGACCCGCATCTTGGATCCCGAGCACCGTGTGCCCTACATCACCCTCTGCCCGATACTCGGTGCTGCCGGCCTGACGATTCTTCAGGGTCTGCTGCGCTTCGGTCTCGCGCCCACTGCATACGATATATCGCTTGCTGGCCTCGAACCATGGGATGATCTATGGATCTCGCTGCCTCTCGCCAGATCCATCGCCGCCGAACTCGGCCTGCTTCACAATCTGGCGGCGATTCTCGATCCGACCACGAGCCTAGCGTGGAGTCTGGACGAGTTTGCGGAGGGTCTTTCGCACAATTGGCGTGTCCCACAGACAGTCGTTGATGCAGCTGCATACTCAACCGACGCGATCACACGACCGGATGTTGGCTTTGGCAGTGTGCTCATGCTTCCCAAGGGCCAGCAGATCAAGACGCTCGTCTCGGCGGAATTGAGGGCGACCATCGTTGGCAAAGCGGAGGCGCGGAAAAAGCAGCCATCGTTTCAGCTGCATCAGAGACTCGTACGATGGTCCACACAGCTCCATTCAATCTGGCTAGATCTTGCAAGTCTTCTGGAGCAGTCGGACGAAGAAAACGGCGAACATCGAACATCGTTGCTGCGAGATTTGCAGCATGAAGTGGCGTCACCAACCCCGACCGACATGCTTGAGTGGGCTCAACTTGTTTCTCCTTCGGCAACTGGACTTGGCAGCACAGCACAGCCGGGAGACGCCGAGTGCTTGCTGAAGCCGCTGTCGCTTGCAGAAGTCTCGGAACTCCGACCTACAAATCCTCCGCTCGGGCTCGGTATGGCGTCCAACCTGGAAGATGCGGACGAGCAAGTGATGCTGCGACATCTACAGATGGTGCTACGCGGCAAGATGGCTCTGCTGCAGCAGATGAGTCTTCTCACCCTCAGACCCTTCGCACCTGCACCAGACTTTGACCCCGCCCAGGAAACGCGTGAAAGGGGCGAGCCGAGCTCGACCGCTGCGGACCGAGAGCGGCCAAGTCAACATCAAGAGCAGCCGACCGATGCCAAGCTCACCGAGCTGGCTAATGCGAGCGACATTGTTGCACTCAACGCCAAAGTCGACGGCCTGGCTGCCAAGCTCGACCGCTGGCTCGAGGCCCTACCATCGAATCCGTCAGCCTCGAAAGGAACCGTGAACGAAAAGGACAATTCCGGAAGCATCCCGGACACCTCACGTCCGGCAGCAAGGCCGACGTCAAGGCTCGATTCATCGTTCTGGCCTCTGTTCGTGCTGCTCCTAGCAGTCGTGGTACTAAGCACGATCGAGTCGATCTTTGGACAAAGGAAAAGCTAGTCTACATTCTACAGCACGCTACGATTCCAGGTGATCTACGCTTGAAGTGCGGCACAGACGCCAGCTCTTCCGCCCTCCAAGGTGCCCAAAGTCTCGACCGTGTGCCAAAAAGCGTAGGCGCGCCTTATCGAGACGTAGTGGGCTGCAGCTGCGGCGAGGATGAGCATGTGAAAGATCTGATGGCTTGCGCCGATCATATCGAACCTGCCCGGAGCGAATCTCTCGGGCACTCTTGCTGCGTATAGCAGGGCACCTACGACATACAGTGCACCGGAGAGGATCAAGAACCGCAGGCCCATGGTCTCTGTGATGGTTCGGTATCCGTAGATCTGCACGACATGTGCAACTGGGATGACTGCCGAGAGACCGAGGACGAGGAAAACCGCTGTGCGGTACGGTCGGTAGGCAGGCGTGGCGTAGGAAGGAGCAAGTACGACGTACATCGCTAGAGCGCCGAGGGTTGTGATGGAGACCGAGTAGACGAGTTGAAAGTGCGGGTGGCAGTAGAATCCGTAGTGCAGAGCGGGCAGGAAAGAGCCGACGATCATGACGACGATGCCGACATAGTCGAGCTTGTTGAAGCGCTTCGAGACGGCGTGTGAGTGGCACTGAATCGCATGGTACGTGGCCGAAAACCCGAGACACACTACAGAACCAATGAAGAACGCAGTGAAGCCGGCTACGTCCAGCATATCCGGCCCGCGAACAACCAGCTCGGACGCTTTGGAAGCCAGCATCCCTGCCCCGCCGGTCGAAGAAGGCGAGAGAAAAGACATGGCCTTTCCAAGCAAGCCTGCTGTGGCCACAGCAGTGTGAGCAGTGGAAGAAGATGTGGTGGAGGAGGGGTAGGAGGCTGATGCGAGTCGAAGCACCTTGCCTGTCGTGGTGGTAAACGTCAGGCTCGATGGGTAGAAGATAGGATGATGCGAAAGAGGTCGGATGAAGCTAGGCAGATGGCCGAGATGTTGCAGGAGATGGCTTGACGACAGGCCTACGGAGAACACGGCTCCCCACAGGTGCGAGTGTATGTTGACTATACGTCACAAAGACAAAAGCAAAGTCGCATCAGATCTCATGATCCCCAATTGATGTGGTTGACGAGGCGAAAAACTTACCGGTCTCGTTGTGCCAGTAGGCCCAAATGCTGCGCCAGCACTTGTAGACGGTGCCGTGGTCAAAGGTTTTTAGACTTGGATCGGGGTGTGGTGCTCCTCCTGGGCGACGGTAGCCCCTTACGATCCATGCGTTGTCCTGTGCCCAGCTCGGGAGCTGCGAATGATCAACGAGATACGGGTTAGAGCCGTGTGCTGCATGACTGTCTGCATCTCCCGCCGCCGCCTTTGCACGATTCACATCAGCAGCAATAGCGCCATTGGTAGCGGAGGGGATTGGATGGGATAGGGCGGTCGCACCTTGAACTCCGGCAGCGACTTTGAGTGTCGTCGAGAGCTCCTTGACGAAGATGTAGGCGATGATGGCGGGGAAGAGGATCCAGAGACCGTTGGGAAGGATCCAGTAGACGATGAGCGTGTACCAGTCGTTGTGGCCTGTCTTGCACCATCCGCAGCAGTAGTCCTGGCGCGCGACAACAAAGGCGAACGGTGTGAGTGTCAGTGGATACGGCGCCTCTGCCATGGTGACCAGCATCAACTTACATTCAGGACATAGAGAATGGTCTTGCTGAGCGTCATGGTGACGGTGATGAGACCGTAGATAGGGGCGACGGCGCGCGACGAGGGCGTGGCGCGCACGTGTACGAGATACACGTAGAAGAGATTGAGGATGCTTTCGAGGACGTTCATGAGCGTCTGTGCTGCGGGGAATCCATCCTTGGCATCCCAGGCGGGCAGGCCGTAGATGTAGTCGATGTTCATGTACAGCGAGTAGGGTGACCAGAGCCAGTGCAGGTCGCCGCCGAGGAAGCTGCGTGGGCGCATGAGGATGTAGCCGATATCCCAGGCGACGACGAAACTGCTCAAGAAGAGCCATGCCGAAACGAGCGTGCGCGGGCGATGCGTCGCAGTAGCGACAGTAGATTTGGCGGCAGCCATGTTGACTGCGATCGGATGCCAAGGGTCGGATGGAGTAGATGGAGCAAAGTGGTGGAGGGGATGTCGGACGATGGCAGACCGGCTTTTAAGCAGACATGATGCGCGACGGCGGATGGAAGATCGGCATTGCGGGGAAGCGGACTGGAAGACGGCGGCACGCGCGCCACAAAAGGGTCCAAAGCGGGCGTCCCTTTCAAAATGGCCTGATGCGGCCACCAAATACGTTCTTGCAGCGAGGCTTTGCCGCACCAGCCCAAAACGCGATCAGACGCCGGCAGCTCTGCAGATCAAAAAAGGGCACCTTTAACCCAGGTCAGAGCAGCTCAACGCAGTTGCACGCTCAAGCGAGTGTGACCGACGGCACGCTTCGCTGCGCCCGATCGATCAACAAATCGAGCGCGATGATGCGGTAGATGCGGTGGAGTGCATTCATGTGGGGATGGTCTATTGTTGCAATGCAAATAAAAGTACAACCATGTCGGCGGGAAGGAGGAATGGGCGGAGCTAAACATGCAAGAGGACGGGGTTCCGACTTATGCATCGTCTTCGTCGTCGTCGTCAAAGGCGAGACCGTCGGTGCGTTGTTGGAGCTCTTGTTGCTCCTCCTGTTCTCTCCTCTCCCTTTCGCGCTGCTCGCGCGTATACAGGCTCCAGTCGACCTCCTGCGCCTCTTCGTCGACGGCGTCGTCGTCTTCGAATGTGCCACCCTTTTCGAAGAGTTGCTTGCCGCTCGGCTTGAGCTTGCTTTTCTTGTAGTCCTCCCTCTCCTTGGCCGACATCTTGGCCATCTTGGCGTCTTCTTCCTTCTTTTCCTTCTCCGCCATCTCGGCCTGGAACTTGACGCGCCATTCAGCAAAGCGTTCCGGCGTCACGGCGGTGCCTCGGAACTTTTCGGCCTCGGCCTCGATCTCGGCTTCGCGCTTGGCGCTTGCCTCGGCCTCGATTTCGGCGACACGTCGCTGGACCAGCGTGGTCACACTCTCACGCAGGTGCGAGGCAAGCGTAAACACCATGGCCATGCCCAACGACTCTGCCGCCACTTCGTCGAGACCCTGTTGAAGCTCGGTGAGTCCGGGACTGTCAGCGTCCGGAGTGTCTTGAGCATCGTCGTCGTTGTCCGATACGACGGGGCCGAGGACGCCCTTGGTATCGCGGATGACGTGGATCGACATGTTGGGTGGTGCGTCGGGATAGTCGGGCGTGTACTGGATATGAAGCGAGAGGACGATGGGCGAGGGCGAGCCATCTTCGACGCTCTCTGTTGGTGTTTGACCCGGCTCGACGCCGATGGAGAAGAGCAGTGGGAGCACCTCCTCTTCGGGCTCGATACGGATGCGCAGCTCCTCGGCAGAGATCTTTTCGAGCTCGTCAATGTAGATGCTCTCGAGCACCTCGAGCTCTTCGGCCAACGTCGCCTCGTATTCTTCCTGCGACGGCATAGTTCCGATTGCGCGCAATGGCTGCCGAGTAGTGTGAGGCGATCCAAGGACGGGTCGAGTCTGAAAGGTGAGATCGAAGAACCCTGAAATCGATCCTGGCTGAGCAGAAGAAGTGCATCTGATTGTTGGATTTGCGCTCGCTGCTGCTGACATTTGGCTGACTTCCGAGTTCCAGAACGGGCGGCTGCGTTTGCCAGACTCGGACGAAACGAGGGACGCGCCGCAATTCAGCAACCGCCCACCGCTGCCAAAAAAATGTGCAGCTGCTGGGTGAGCAGGTAGAGAGCGGCACTGGCCTCTGCACGCGAACCCTGAAGCTAAAGCCAAGCGAGTGCCGCGTGAGGTGGTGCACGGTGCTGTTGCTCTTGCGTTGCGGTGATGCGCTCGCTGTGCTGCTGCTCCCTATCTTTTGGCTGCGCGAGGCGAGCACATGCAGGCTCCACTTTCAAGGCTGCCACTTGCATATCCCACACGCCACTTGCTCTCTCCACCACTCCAAACCTCAATCTTGTCGTCGTCGCCACATCACCATCGCAGCCACAACCTCTTCTTGCAACACTCGCCGGATTGCCATTGCGCTCGGACATTCACAGTCCCCAACCTGGATCCACTTTGCGTCATCAACATTATTCAACGGCGCTTTCACGCACACACGCACACACCGATCCAAGGGTGCTCGCCAGTCAGCCCACCCACACGACGGTACCTGACTGCTGGGCGGAAGCAACGAGCAGAGCTTACAGCCTGCTAGTACCAACTTATCTGGGATCACTGCGCAGAACCGCGCCTCACACCACATCATGGACGACCAGGCATCGCTCGAGATGTCGGCAGCCTACGGTAAGGTTCGACCCCCTTTCCTCCCTCGTTTGGCTCACACAGTTCTCGCTCATACCAACTGCCTTGCTCGCATGTCCTCTTTCGGTGGAACAGACTTCCTGCTCAAGTTCATCATCATCGGCGAGGCCGGCACAGGCAAGTCGTGCTTGCTACATCACTTTATTCACAACCAGTGTACGTACCAGACCCAGCTCACGAAACACGGCATCGGCACTAACCGTCCTTGCTGACATCGCCCTGCTTTCGATGCATCACAGTCAAGGACCAGTCCGCACACACCATCGGCGTCGAGTTCTCCAGCCGTCTCATCAAAATTGGAAACAAGAGCGTCAAGCTTCAGCTGTGGGATACCGCAGGCCAGGAACGCTTCCGCTCCGTCACAAGGAGCTACTACCGCGGAGCAGCAGCTGCGCTCCTCGTGTATGACATCACAAAGTGCGTACTCTCTCTCAAAGCATTGTCCTTGACCAGGTTCGCATATACTGACCTCTCTTCGTCGATTTGCAGACGATCTACGTTCGAGCCCCTATCCCGCTGGCTCACAGATGCACGCGCGCTGGCATCGCCCGATCTCGTCGTCGTGCTGGTAGGCAACAAGACAGATCGCGGCGATGACGAGCGCGAGGTCGGCTACCTCGAAGCGAGCAAGTGGGCCAACGAGAACGGCGTTCTCTTCCTCGAGACCTCTTCCATGACTGGCGAGAATGTCGAGGCACCCTTCGCACTGGCGGCGAGAAGCATCCTGCTCGCCATCGAGTCCGGCAAGCTTGATCCAGAAAAGGCAGGCTCGGGCATCTCGTACGGAGATCGTGCGCTCAGGAGGGTCGGCAGCGGCAGCCGATTCAGCTTTGCCGACATGGATCCCAGCACATTCCGCCCGCAAAGGAGAGGCGGACCAGCACTCCGCATCAAAGAGGCAATCGGCGATAAGATGGGCGGCTGCTGCTGATCGCATTGCCCCTTCCGACTTTGACAATGTCTTGATCGCATTCCCGGTGTCCCTTCGACTCGAGCTCCGCACGTATTTCGCATATATACCAGGTCACCACTACTGTTAATCACCACATCCTATCATTGCTCGAAGCGACAAGCTAACATTAGGTGGGGCGAGGATCGGCCACGTGGAACGAACTCTGCCGACAAAAGGGGGAAAGTAGGATCAGGCTTTGGTGGCGGGATCGGCGCGGGCTGCCTGGGGCTGTTGGAGCTGATCGGTCGCTGTGTCCTTGGCGGCGTCGTCAGGCGTGATGAGGGCGCTGCGCATGGTCTTGACAAACGTGTTGTAGTCGGCGAAGGCTTTGTGGGCGGTGGGTGAAGTTGGTGTGTCGAGGTGGAGCTGGGCGAAGCGGGCGTCCTGGATGCCCCAACCGCGATGGCTGGCGACTTTTTCGATCGTCTTGTGCAGCACAGGCGCCTTTTGCTTGATGATCTCTTTCTTGGCCATCTTGCCCAGCTGCTGGGGACTAGTTGCCTGGACCTGATCGAACAGCTGGTTGATATCGTCGGCATGGAAGAACGATCCCAGCATCTCGTCGACCGAGATGATGCCGTCGTGGTTGAGATCACGCGCATCGCTGAACGCGTTGTGCTCACCAGAAGCTTCGGCAGTGTGCAAGATGCCATCGGGCTTGGAGCTCGACGACATCGAGACCGAGACTTTGGTCGAGGTGGTAGGCAGGACGATGCCGGATTCGAAAATGTCCATCGTCCAGCTGATGTTCGACAGCACACCGGGGTGGAGCGATGCGGCCGTGCCGGACAGGATCGAGTCTACATCGCTAGATGATAGAGCTCCGCCAGAGTGCGAGACAATGACAAGCTCCGCCTTGTTACGCATCATCAGTCGCATCTCCTCCGTATGCTGCAGCGAAAAGGTAGCATCGCTATCCATGCTCAGCTTCATGTCTGGATCTGCCGCCTTCTCCTCGGCCAGCGAGGCAGGCTTGTCAGCAGGATCCGGCTTCGCTCCTCGTGCGGGAGCCGCCTTTGCTCCTGATGCGGGAGACGGCTTCGCTTCCATACGAGCGTGAAGCTTGATCATTCGAGCGGAGTCCAGGTGCGTCGCTAGAGCGCCATGGCAAAGCGCGACAAGAAGAGCCACGCAGGCCAAGGAGAGAGCTTGAGATGATGTCTTCATGGTGTCCGCTTTCAGAAGATTGGGCTCGTTCGATCGAGCCAGCGATTGTGGTGGCGAGCCACAAACCACGGCAGTCTCATATGCTCTAAAAGGGAGGATCCCAGCTCACTTGGGCACGCGCAAGGCAAATCCATGTCGACGCTCCGCCCGCTGAAATGAGCCGGGGACCACGCCACATCTGGGACAAGTGGGCTTAAACCGCCACGGTTGCGTCCAACTTGTTCATGAAGTCGATCCTCTGCCGCATCTAGCCGCCACATTTCGCAAACACCCACCAGGCAGCAACACACCTCTCGGACTGGAATCTGCAATGCTTTGATTGGCCGCCGACAGTTGCTTGCTGGTCTACCACGGGATGACGTCGTTCTTGTAGTCTCGGAACGAGCCGTTGTCGCCCTTACGCAGACCGCTCACCACATCGACGAGATTCTTGGCTGCCTCGCTAGCCTCGAACTGGCCTTTGCTCTTGTCGAGTGGCTTGTCGCTTCCCTCTCCTCCGGTGAAGTCCTTGGACAGGTTGCTGCGCACCGTGCCCGGGTGGAGTCCGACCGAGATCGCCGGGACGCTTCGCAGCTCGAGTTCCTTGGACAAAGTCCTGATGAGCTGGTTCAAAGCGGCTTTGCTGGCGCGGTACGAGTACCAGCCTCCCTTGTTGTTATCGCCGATCGAACCCACCCTAGCGCTGAGACTGGCAATGACGCAAAGGTCGGCGGGAAGCACACCCTTGGCATGGTCATCCGACTGGCCCTCGAGCATCTTCTTGGCTTCGGCACCGCGCGGAACAAGAGGCACAAAGTGCTTGAACCCCATAAGGTGCGAGAACGTGTTGACAGCAAACGTCTCCGTGAGATGATCGTAGGTGATTTGCGAGAGGTTCTTTTCGGCGTGAAGGATACCGTTGATGTTCCAAAGTGTCTTGAGGCACGACGAACCGAAGCGCGACGAGATATCGGATGCAACCTTGTCGTAGGACTCTTCCGACTTGATATCCAGCGAGAAGGTGTGCAGCCGCGAAGAGTCTAGCGAAGAGTCACCAGATAGAATGGCGTCTTTGGCACGAGAAGCATCGCGAGACAGCGCAACCACTTGCAGCCCAGTGCGCGAAAGGTACTGCTTGGCAATCTGTGCGCCGATGCCTATTCATTACGTCAAGTCGCGAATGATGCAAAGCCTGATGTCAGCTCAAGGATCACTCCTGTCTGTTTGGTTGGTGGGTGCAACTTACCGCTTCCTGTACCCTGAATGATGGCGACGTTGGGAGCCATGTTGAAATTTGTCGATCGAGGAGTGGTTGGGTCCGTATGTGCTATCTAACGGATGTGTGGCGGGGGTGGTTTGTGGTCTGGTGAGAACGGACTCCTTCTCAAGGAAGACAGCCAAGACCGATTCCAACAAGACAGCAGTGACAGCACCCTTACGCTAAGCTGGCCAACACCTCGTGCAGCTGTCAAAGTCAGCTGCATCTGGGCATCTCGAGCAGGAATTTCGCGATGAGTGGGATTTCAGGGTCCTCCGTCCTCCTTCGCTTGCGGTCTCATCCCGGTCGCGTCATCTCACAGCTTCGCATGTAACCTCCACACGAGGGCCTGCTGCTCCCTCTCTGCAGGCGCTCCTTCTCACCCTGCGCCTACGACCGGGTCGTTACCATGTCAATGCCACGAGTCCTGCGAGCGTCTTGCGCAAACAATCAAACCAGTGGAATATCCATAGAGTCTGCATAAGTACAATGGGAGCGGATACGAATCTAGGCGAGTAGAGGGACACAGATCAGTCGTCGTCGAAGGTGATCTTCTTGGCCTTGCCGGGAACCAGCTCCTTGAAGTGATCGCCGTAGCTCGAGTGGGTCTTCTTCTTGATGGTGGTGGGGAACTTGGTGAGGTCCTCGGGCACCTTCTGGTCTGCATCCTTGAGCACGCGGATGAGCTCGCCTGCGTGCGCCTTGTCCATCTCGGTGAAGAAGGTGAGACTCTTGCCCGTCTTGCCACCACGACCGGTACGGCCGATGCGGTGCACGTAGTCCTCGATGGTGAGCGGGAAGGTGTAGTTGATAACATGCTCGACGTTGGGGATGTCCAGTCCACGCGCCGCCACATCCGTAGCCACCAGCAGCGGCGTTTCGGCCGACTTGAAGCGCTCCAGCGATGCAATGCGCTCGTTCTGGCCAAGATCGCCGTGGATGCCAGACACCTTGAATCCGCCGCGGCGAAGTGTCTGCTCGATGCGCTGTGCCTCCTTCTTGTACAGCGCAAAGATGAGGATCTTGTCCTTGGAACGTTGTGCGTTGACCGAGCGCAGGAAGTCGTTGAGTCGACGCTCCTTGGCATAGCCGTCTGCGAGAACCTCGACCGTCTGCTCGACTCGTCGGTTGGCGGAGAGCTCGTCCGAGCCCACGGTGACACGGACGGGACCGTTCATGAACGACTCGGCCAGTCCACGCACCGCGGGTGGCCATGTCGCCGAGAACATGGACGTGTGACGACCCTGCTCGCGAGACTGGCACATACCGATGATGGCACGGATATCGGGCTCGAAGCCCTTGTCGAGCATGCGGTCCGCCTCGTCCAGCACCAGATAAGTCACGTCGGACAGGTCCAGCGATCCATCCCGGGCCATATCCAGCACTCGTCCCGGCGTGCCCACCACGATGCGGACGGTAGGCGTCTGATTGAGCAGACGCACCTGCTCCTGCTTGGACACACCGCCGTACAGGCAGATCATGCCGATGCCCATCGACTTGCCCAGCTTGGCCATGTTCTCCTCGGTCTGAATCGCCAGCTCTCGCGTAGGTGCCACGACGAGCACGTTGACCTGTGCGCCCTTGGCCTTCTTCTTGTTGCTGCCGTCGAGCACCTTGTGCTTGGTCACGAGGTGCTGCAGGGCAGGCAGACCGAATGCAAACGTCTTGCCCGATCCCGTCTCGGCAATACCCACCACGTCCTTGTTCTGGAGCAGCACTGGCCAGCAGCACGCCTGAATGGGTGTGGGCGTAGTGAATCCCTGTGCATCGAGCGTCTTCTTGACAGCAGCGTCGATCTTGCCGTCGAGCTCACGGAAGTCGACCATCGGCAACGGTGGGCGCTCGTTCGACTCCTCGGGTGCCTCGATGGTGATGTTGTTGGTCTCAAGGAACGCACGTGCTGCTGCTGGGTTGGTGGGTGTGAATGCTGCGGCAGAAGTAGAGGCGACGGGAGCCGGTGTGGCAGCCGGTGTCGACTCGACCGAGGTGGCGGCACTCGCCTTAGCGGCGGCCTTCTTGGCCTTCTTTTCCTCTTTCCTGCGCTTCTTGGCGGCCTTGTCACCTTCGGCATCGCCAGCGCCGTTCGAGACATCATCTTCAGCCTGACGCTTCTTGCTATTCTTGTCCTTCTTGTCCTTCTTCTCGCTCTTGTCCTTCTTCTCCTTCTTGTGCATGGACTTGGCTCGGTCCTCGAGCGCCTTTTCTGTGATGCTCGTCGTCATCTTTGCGTGTGTTTATGGTGGACAATGACGGTGGTGTGAAGGAGGACAAGAGCCTGCACTGGACCGGACTTGTACCTGGCTCTTCCGCCTCGGCGCCTTCTGTGAATTCTTCTCGAGCGAAGCCGCCCAGAAAACCAAAATTTCCCGCTGATTGCTTTTTGGGCGGCAAATTTTTGGACCCTGCCCGATACAGGGCTCCGCATCGGGAAAGAAAGCCAGGAAATCGGCGATGCCGACACGGGCTCGATGTCAGACACGGCACTCTCTCGTTGCTCCACACAAACGTCACCAGCTTAGGCGAGCAGAGCCTCTCCCTGGCACCTCTGCGCTTCGCCGGCCACCAAGTCTCAGGGCTTCAAGCTTGTCCGACATGCCGCTCTGTCGTATACGTTAAGCGAGGTGCAAAGTTGCGCCTCCGCTTGGGCTGGACGCCAGTGTCATTCGAGCTTTTCCCGTGCTGCCCCAACAGAGAGGTAGCTCCTCGTAGTGAGCCCGTTGCTTCGGCTCGAACAAGTTGTGCTCCTGTGTGACGAAAGTTGCCTCACTCATCAGGCATTCCCGAAACTGTGCTTCGCCCTGTGCGCACGATCGGCTTTCATGCCCAGAGTCGCTGTGCAACCTAGTTCAAGGCATCTCTGACATGCTTTGGTGAGCAAGGTCCAGACTCGGCCATCTTTCGTCCTTCGCTTCCTCTCGCTAGTACTACTTCCGATCCTTAAGCTCGCCGAGGTCCAGTTTATATACCACAGGTCGTTACATGGCCGCCATGTCAATCTTTCCTGTGCCAGATGCTTTGCGGCGAGCGTTTTCTTGGACCACGTCAGCAGCTAACAAGATGTCGTCGTACTCCAGACATGCTACAGGCCACCTATTCGTACCAGGTCCGTCGACAAAGCCGCTGCCCATCTGGGCAGCTGTGGTTCCACCTTTGACCTACTACCTCGCCCTGTTCCTGCTACCCCCATTATCCTCCAAGACATTCTCGCGCCCGGTCAGGAGAGCAGCCTCGGCGATGCGTACCGTGCTGGCTTTGATCTCGATATACACGTTTGCCGCACTTCCCTTCAAGTACTTCTACCCTGGAAGCGCGATCCTGACGTACCAACTCGGGCTCGTTGGCCTCTATGGATCTTCTCGCGTGCTGGATGTCTTCTTCCTCTCGTACCCGCGCATCCCGCGTCGCATCTACATCGCGCCTGCAGGCAAGCGCCCAGACGGCAAGGGTGCCAACATCATCCATACGTACACGTCCGAGAGAAACGAAACATGGAAGACCGAGCCGCTGCCCAGGAAGCTCATGTCGTTTGACCGTGCATGGTGGGCGCTCGACCTCATGATCAGCATGCGAGGCATTGGCTGGGACTTTGCATCGGCTGATGTTCGTCACGACTCGCATCCGTGGCAGCCACCGTCGTCTGCACAGCTCCGACGAGCTTTCTTCAAGCTTCTGCCCATCCTCGTCGGATGCATCTGGACGATCCACAATCTGCATCCCAAGCACCTCTCTTCGCTGAATCCGTCCATTCTAGATCTGGATCCGGCCAGGCGGATCCTGTTCGTCGCCGCCACGGGCATCTCACTGTACACGCTCTTCGACTTTGGCTACACGCTCACGAGTGCGTTCGCGCTACCCATCCTACACGATGCTGTAGTGCCGGCGGCTACCTCAAAACCCACGCGCGAGCGCCAGCACAAACCGATCAAGGGAGACCGTCTCAAGCAGTTGCGCGGCGCTAAGGTCGGCGGCGACGACTCTGAGACCGAGACCGAAACGGAGGACGAGTCGCCACTGGCGTTGGAAGCTAAGCAGATGCAGCACCAGCAGCTGACGCTGCGCAACATCGATTTCTTCCCGCTCCTCAACCCCGCTGGATACACGCAGGCAACCACGGTTCGAAGATTCTGGAGCTACGCGTGGCACCGCCTCTTTGGACGGCCCTTTGGCGTCTACGGAACGCTTCCGTTCACCTACGTCGCCTACTTGATGGAGGATCTGTGGGAGGGCAAGTTCAACGACCCGAAGCGCAAGCAAGCGAGACGGGAGATTTGGCCTTCCTATCACCCCGACCCCATGCGCGCCCTCGAGCGCGGAAGAGCGGACTGGGCCAAGGTGCTCGGAGCTTTCACAGCGTCCGGCTTCATCCATGCCGTCTCTGAACGTGCCGCTCTTGGCGGAAGGATCGCTGTGCCGATCACCAACATTTGGCTCAAACGAGACCATGCCAAAGGCATGGGTCATGAGCTGAATGCACACCCGAGGTTGGCAGCTTTCGGTATCTTCAAGTGGAGCCCGCTGCAGTTTGTACCGCCCATCTCGGGAGCCGGCGAGTTCAGCTTCTTCTTCCTCAACGGCGTCGCCGTCGTCGTAGAAGGAGCAGTGGCACGGTATGTCGAGAAGACGAGGAAGCGCTCCAGCACGGATGGCAAGTACTACAACATGTGGTACGACCGCCCCATCTCGATCGTCTGGACGCTCACAGTGCTGCTGTTCACAGGACAGGCGTTCGTAGAGGGTTGGATCCGCAGTGGCATCAGCAGGGAGATCGGGCTTGTTCTCAGCTGATCTAGAGGGACTCAAAAATTGATGTACAGAGCTAAAGTGTGTATGCTGTATGTGTGGTGGACTGCGCTGCATCCGCAATAGCACCTTGATACCATGAGCGAAGCCCTGCAAGCGCAGTCTGAGGAGATCAATCCAAGATGGAAGTTTGAGCGGCATGACGAGGTGTCAATTTTTGGACCCTTGATCTGAGTCCGGATTTCTCTCCTTCCAAAATGCCGAAGAAGAAAGTTGAATCTTCTCACATCGCGACCTCCCACGTTCCATCTCCGTGGCCTCTGGCATTCAAGGCAGCATTCATGTCGGCGCGGGCTGCTCCATCGCTCTTCACATCTTCGACGAGCCTATGTGCTGACTCGGTGGAGTCGGTCCCAGGCCATCGCGGCTTGTTTGCATTGGCTACGTACCAGGTCGACAAACACGAGCAGGAGCAGGCACAAGCGGCCTCGTCCTCTTCTGCAAATCAATTCGAACCAACAGATGCGAACCAAGATGACGACGAGGACACCCGGGCCCAAGCGAGTTCCTCGACCAGTCCGGCATATACCCGACGCGGAACGTGCAGCCTCTACTGCGCCAATCTAGACGTCGAGGCTCAGGGCCAGGTTCGGTGCGATATGGTGGACATGATCGAGACGCCAGCGATTCTTGACATGAAATGGTCGCTCACAAGGTCTGATAGTCCGAAAGACGAACACAATGACGCTCGTAGGATACTCGGCATTGCCAACGCGAAAGGGCAGCTGACATTGCATCGCCTCAGCCACCTCGCGACCGGAGCTTCGTCCTCGAAAGCACGACTGCAGTCGCTCGGAGAACTTCGCTTCAACGACCGCAACGCGCTGTGCCTTAGTCTGGACTTCTCGGACCGTCGAGGCGGCTTTGCAGGAGGATACGATATGGGCGGCCTCCCGAGCGATACTTCGCTCATCGTTTCGCAGAGCGATGGATCGCTTGCGTACCTGCCCAGCCTCGAGCTCGCGCTGAGTTCCGTCGGTTCCGTCGATATCCTCAGCGACACAATGAAGCAAGCCTCACTGAAGCATACTTCGGAGGATGCGGGGTCGGATGCTGGCAGCGATGACTGGGACCGAACGAGCGAGGACGAGCGGCAAGCAGCTATGGAAGCTGCGCATCTTGCGCTCAACTCGGCCTTTCCGTCCAAGCCGCGTGGCCTCACGACGTGGCGGGCGCACGAGTTTGAGGCTTGGATTGCGGGCTTTGACTGCTTCACTCCAACCACGGTGTGGTCTGGAGGCGATGACCTGACGCTCAAAGGCTGGGACCTGCGTTCGGGCGGACCCACACCGACCAAGGCTGCTTCGCCGACGTTCACGTGCACGAAACCGTTCGATGGTGGAGTAACAAGCCTCCAGTCGCATCACCTGCGGCAGCATTTGTGGGCTGTAGGAAGCTACGACTCGCGAGTGCGCCTGTTTGATGCACGCATGCCCGCACGTCCCCTCAGCGAGACCGACGTCGGCGGCGGCGTATGGCGCATCAAGTGGCACCCAACCCAGCCAGATAAGCTCCTGGTTGCATGCATGCACGACGGCTTCAAAGTCCTCAGCATGTCAGACTTGATCGGAGACGAGCCACAGCCCGTGGAGCTTAGAGGCAAGGAGTTCGAGATCGTCACGCGATTCGACGAGCACAAGAGTCTCGCGTACGGTTGCGATTGGGACCGTGCCGCAGAGGTTGAGCGGGGAGAAGGTCACAAGGTGTACAGCTGCTCGTTCTACGATGCCACCATGCACATCTGGGACGGCCTCAAGAGCTGAATTGCAATGCCATGAACGGCTCTCACCCATGAAGTTGCTTGACACTTCTGGATCGAACCAATGCTGTGGAACGTCATGGTGGGGGCTGCCGAGTCAGAATGATGATTTCAAGATGCTAGTTGTTGAATGCTAATGTGGTGATAGGAGATGATGCTTGGATGAGAGTGAACGATGAGCCCGGATGAGCTCGATTTTAGCCATGTTGGGTCCCTGCGGACGCAATGGTGTCTCTTAGATCGCGGTCCGGGTACCACGTGCGGATGAAGGTGTCATCGCCGACCGAGCTGAGCGTTGGACCGTTGGGACCATTCGCCCACGATACAGCGTTCACCTCTGTATTCCTCTGGTGTCCCTCGGTGAGCACGGCCATGCCTCCAGCATGTGTCGATCGGTGTGCAAAGCCGAGCTCCTCGCGCTGTGCGTACTCTCGCTCTTCGAACAGATCCTTCTCCGCCGTACGCTGAGGCTGACTCACTTTGCCGGTGCGATCGAGACGGACGTCCCACAGCGCAATGTTGCCCGTATTGCAACCGACGGCGAGGAAGCGATCGTCGAAGAGTGCCATACGTGAGAACAGCGTGTTCTGGCACTGCACCGGTTCGTATAGCGTCTGCATCTCCGAGGCGACGAGGTGCGAGTCGAGAAAGGTCGACAGAGGCAGCGCATAAATCTTGCCTCCAGTGCACGAGGCAAATAGCGTTGTGGACGAGGAGACGATTTGCGAGAGACCATGCGAGCTGCGCAGCCCAATGGATGGCGAGGGACCAAGCAAAGAAAGGTCCGGCGTCTGCCATCCCGCCGAAATGGGTGCATCTGCAGGGAGGTCGATGCCTCGCTTGTTGAGATACGCGGGTGCAGTGTCTACCCGGGCGACCGGTGTAGCCTGCGATTGCCCGACGTGACGAAGATCCCAGCACTTGATGATACCATTTGCCGAGCCGCCACTGAGCAACTTGTGACCCTGCCCGTCCGGCAAATATGAAAGCGCCGTGACGCCAGCCGGAAGGCTCTGCTGGCTGCGCTTTTTGCCTCTTGCTCCCACTGCTGCACCGCTGCGAGCATGCTTCCGGCCTTTACCCGCCACAACCTTATTCTCGTGCATCATGGTATGAGCTGCACCGATTGTGAGCACAGGCCTGATGCCCATGCTGTCTGGGTCCTCCTCCGATCCAGGCGTCTGTCCGCGTGAGCTGGTCCTTGCATCCCAGATACGGATCGTCCCGTCCCTGCCTGCACTGGCAAAGACCATGCCGCACCCGCCATCGCCGTTGGTGGTCGGATCATACACGATCGTGCGCGGACTCCCGCCATGCCCCTCAAACTCGGCGGTGCACTTCTGGTACTCGGTGTCCCAGCTGCGGATCGAAAAGTCGCTCGCGCCCGACAGCAAGCTGCGATCGTCGAACCTCCACACCACCTCGAAGATCGCCGCCGAAGTCGAGGCTTGCCACTGCGGATTCCCCGCGAAGCACTCTGCCGCTGGGTCGTGCCACGGCAGCGTGTTGAGGAGCGTGATGCGGCCCTCGTCGTCTCCGACTGCCAGCCACTGCGCGGATGGGTTGACCGAGCGCGACGAGTAGCTATATGCGGCGCAGATCGGATGAGATGAGACATCCTCGTCGGCACTACGCGGGTTTTGAGATTGACACGAAGCTGGCGAGACGAACGATTCGAGGTACGCCGTCGAGTCGAAGACCGGCGTTCGTGCGGCGGAGAAGTGTCGAGTACCGCTGATCGGGCCGTAGCCGCTGTGTAGGCCTTGTCTCGTGCGCAAGCTGAACAAGGAGTTGGCAAGGGCTGGAGCGTTGCCGCTGCCTGCCGAAAAGGCCGAGCCTTTGTATTGCTGAATGGTGTGTCGGGATGCGGTTGTCAAGCTTCTGCGGCTCGGACTTTCCATCTGGTGTGATTGTGATCGAGTTATTGATTTTGGAGAAGAGGACGATAGAAACAAGTCACGGCGCCTTTGCTGATGTCGAGAGGGGCTTGCAAGCACGCGGGGGCTGTCGTCGCAGCTGTCGAGTATGATGGGCCGCAGTGGAGATGTGGTGGGTGGCGTGGGCAGGCCGTGTTGCTGAAGCTGCTGGCTGCGCTGCTTGGCGGCCTTGAAGATGCTGAAGGCGCGTGAGGGCGTCACATTGCCGCGAACGACGAAGCCCTTCTGGCGCTTGGTGGGTGTTGTTGGGATGGCAGCTGAGCTGGCAGTGAGTTGTTTTGCCGATGCTGCGGTTGGCAAGATCGACGACTTCTTTGGGCTGGCAGCTCGATTCTGGTGCCTAGCTGGGCCACGTGCAAAGAACAGCGTTCGCGATCCTTCCTCGTCGTCGTCGTATGCGCGAGCTCGAGCCGTCTTCCTCTGGGGGCTGCTAAGGGAGGCAGGGGCAGGACGACCCGCTTGCAGGCGGAATGCGGACGTGGAAGGGCCGCTGTCCGCGTCACTGTCGCCGTCGCTACGGCAAGCGTGGTCGTAGTCGTGGTCTGATGCGGAGTCGTCGTCGGACTGATCGCCCAGAAAGAGGCGGAGCGACTTTTGCTGTTGCTGTTCGTGTGAGTGTGAGCGAGGCAGGATGATGTTGTGCCTCGACGTGCTCGCCAGCACGGAAGGCGAGGACGGTGGCGAGTACATCACGGCGTCGACACCCGACAAGTGGTCCGCACAGCAACGCACTGGATGGGAAGACGAAGGATAGGAAGGGAGCCTGTGGGTGGCTTCTTGCCGCCACTCGAACAAGCGTACGGACAACTTTGGGTCCACATTGCTCACCACCAAAAAAGGCGCATCTTCTCCACTTTGGCAGGCAGCTCCTTACGCGTTCGACGCGTCTCTCGTTTTTCGCGCGAGGTTGAACACTGTGAGATCGACGTCAGCTACATGCCAATTTAGAATATTCGTGTGGAGGTCTTCGGCGCTTGAAGATCCCACGGACCAGGCATGTTTCGGCTTTTGGAAGGCTGAGCTGCACTGCCCGCCACAGCAGGCGACGCTGCTTACCGTACGCCAAAGGAACTTCCCGGTGGTGCCGAGAGGTGTTGCTCAGTCTTGCACACGACACCCTTAAAGCCGTTCCTTGACCCCGACGGGCTTTCTTTGCTACATACCGCATACTTCATCACCGCACACCGTATATAAGCATTCTGATGGCTCTTGCTCGATCTAGCCATCAATCTGTCCGCCTGCTGCACACCATTTCACCACTTCGCAAGACCCTCCTCGGCATAAGCGCGCTTGTTGCCACTGCAGCCGTCCTCTCCTCCAACGGCCACCTGCCTACACAGCTTTCGAGTGCTGCTGCCCCACTAGTCCAGCCCCTCGCTTCATCCATCCGCTCTTTCTCGTCTTCCATTCCTCACGCTTTCAAGATGGGATCCACTGCTTCGTCTCAGGCTGCTCCCGAGTCGTTCCCCAAGGGCATGTCGAACTCCGAGTGGCGCACCAAGCTCAACCCAGAGCAGTTCCGCATCCTGCGTGAAAAGGGCACCGAGATGGCCGGCACAGGCAAGTACAACAAGCACTACCCCAAGGATGGCGTCTACACCTGCGCTGGCTGCGACTCGCCGCTGTACAAGGCGACGACCAAGTTCGACTCGGGCTGTGGCTGGCCCGCCTTCTTCGATGCCATTCCGGGCGCCATTGACCGACACGTCGACAGCAGCTGGGGAATGGAGAGGATCGAGATCACTTGCAAGGCCTGTGGCGGCCATCTCGGTCATGTCTTCAAGGGCGAGGGGTTCAACACGCCCACCAACGAGCGTCACTGCGTAAACAGCGTCTCGATCAACTTTGACAAAGACAACTCCAAGATCTAGACGGCCGGAATCGGCTGCGCCCCCTACTGCTTCACGGCTCTTCCCTGTTTATATGTATCTTCCGGACGTCTTTGAATTCTACATCTCGCTACAGATTTCTGCGCTCTGATCGAAAGCTTTCAGAAAAGCGTTGCTTTGGCAGTCATGCAAACCGTGCCAGCCTCGTTGAGCGCCCATAGCGATGCTTTCTTCCGGTCGCCGCCTTCCCATGCTCCTCGCAGTCGAATCCGTTGCTCGACGGTCAGGGGCGAAGTGGCGCGATACTCGAACTTTTGGACCTTACCCGAGACCTGGTCTGCAGCCGCCGCCATGAGGTTTAGCAGCAAAGTTGCTGTTAGAGGGCCGTGCACGAGGCAATCTGCGGGGCGATAACGAAAAAAGCTTGGAGAGTCAGACCTGTCATCAATCATGTCAAAGCACGCGTCGTTCCAAGAGCGACAGCGACAACGTACCTGGATGCCCTTCCTCATTGCGGCAGTACTCTGCATCGAGGTGAATGCGGTGTGCGTTGAAAGTCACGGCTGAATAGCGGAAGAGTGCTGCTCGGGTGGCGCAGTAGTCGAAGCCAAAGTCGGACTGCTTCTCCTCGACTGTGGGCGGAAATGATGTGATGGTGTCAGCGCTGGGTCGCGATCTGGCTTGGGTCGACAGGCACGCGCTACGATCTGCTTCGACTTACCTTCCGTGACTTTGGGTGCTTTGTCGGTCGATGGAGGAATGTATTGACGTTGATCTGCTGGGCGCTGCTTTCGGTACACATGGCACCTGCGTTCGGTCATGACGGTGCCTTCGGGACTGGAATACACGAGCTTCCTTGTGACCAAAACCATCAGGCCTGTCTTTGCGCCCTCTTTCGGTTGAACGCTCTCCACTGTGACATCACAACTAACCTCCTGGCTGATCTTGAAGTGTCTGCCTTGCTCGAACTCGAACGATCCGCTTGCCCACATACGTTGGTCCAGTCCGCCAGGAGGCCCAAACGTCCTCTCCGTTCCATCGTACCCGAGTGTAGCTTCGCTCAGCAGCGGATTAAACAGAATCAGCTCGGAGCCTAGTGGCATAGAGGCGCCTGGTGACAGGGAAAGCGCATCCTCGGTACTGTGCTTCTCGAAGAGTTCCCGGGCCGAGGAGGTTACGGAGGCCGGGTCAGGAAGCTTGGGCAGCACAAGCAGAAGCTGCCTTGCCTTGTTGAGGTCCGCAGTGTCGTGCATTGTGCTCGTGCGCGCCTGCATCGACCGAGTCCATTCGTCTAAGCTCGTGCTCGAAGATGCGTCGTGTTGCAGCACCGACCGAGATGTCGAGAGCCCTCGAGTGCTCATAGCAACAGGCTTCCATGCTTGCATTGACGGCAAGGCTGACCGTGCCAGAGTACGAGACGGCATTCTTGGCAGCATCGTCGTTGTCGCTTGAGCCCAGTGCCTCTTTTCGCTGCGGAGGAAGAGGACGAGGTGAGGGTCGGCTCACTCCACTTTATGGTATTCGGAGCTCGAGCCTTCAGGACCGGCGTTGCCGGCGGTGGTTCAGCCTGGCCTCGATGCAGTGTGGAGGCCGTAAAGCCGCGTGTGGTTTGCGGAGCAAGGGGCGCATTTACGACCCTCGCTTTTCGAGATGAGTGTTACGCCCCCGGATGGGAACATGGTCAATCCGAGCGTTTTCATCCGAAACGATTGCGCCATTTCGAGGCTTGACGTGCAGGTGATGCGAGAAGATCGCGGCTCTGGATTGGTTGGAGTGGACGAAATTGTGGCAGAGTTGGATTGCCGTGCGGTGCTCGTGCAGCTGATAGCCCGTCGATGAAGATCGAGCGACGGGAAGCTGGGACGAGTTGCGCCAAGCACAGCGGCAGCGCCGCACAGACGCAAACAGGGTCCCGGAGACGAGCGGCGGCTAGGAAGAAGCTCTTGGAATTTGAAGAGCGAGTCCAACTCGCCCGGCCGGCCGCGGAAGATCTGATGTATGGTTTCGGCTGCCGAGGTCTGCAATTCTTGTCTCTCTTACACCACACCCTAGCATCTATACATATATATTCAACATGGCGACCAACATCACGTTCCATCCTGGCCACGTCTCGTACGACGAGCGCGCCGAGCTGCTCTCGCAGCAGGGTCTTACGATCTGGCTCACGGGTCTGTCTGCGTCGGGAAAGTCGACGATCGCAACTGCGCTCGAGCAGCACCTGCTGTCGCTCAAGAAGTCGGCGTACCGTCTTGACGGCGACAACATCCGCTTCGGCCTGAACAAGGATCTTGGCTTCTCGCCCAAGGACCGCGAGGAGAACATCCGCCGCATCTCGGAGGTCTCGCTGCTCTTTGCCTCGTCCACCACCATCACCATCACCTCGTTCATCTCGCCGTACAAGGCGGACCGCGAAATCGCAAGGAAGCTCCACGAGGCGCACGTGCCCAAGCTGCCTTTCGTCGAGGTGTTTGTCGACGCCAGCATCGAGACGTGCGAGAGCCGCGATCCCAAGGGTCTCTACAAGAAGGCCAAGGCCGGCGAGATCAAGGAGTTCACCGGCATCTCGGCGCCTTACGAGAAGCCCGAGAACCCGGAGATTCACATCAACGCCGACACCACCTCGATCGAGGACTCGGTTCGCATCATCACCGAGTACCTGCTCAACAAGGGCTACCTCAAGCTCTAAGCACTTGCGCTGTCCATAGACCACGCTGCTGAGGCATGCTACCATCTCTAGCGAATACATGCTCTGCTTGCTGCCAAGTTCTTGCCCTTCGTTGGCGTCCGGGTCGTCTGTCACATGTGTTCTGAGCATCCGGCGTTGAGATGAACCATTGCAGCCGATCTGCTGATGCGAAGATTCCAGGATTGTTTGTTGGAGTCCGGCTTTAACATTTGGATTCGAACCTTTCGGCCGCCTTAACATTGCAGAAGATCGGCCGCACATCGATGATCCGCCCCGCCGATTCGACAACTCTGTTGGCCGTCGGTTCCATCGGAATAGATTGTGGACCCAGTGGATTGGACTCCCATTCGCCAGCAGCTTTGGGGCTGCCCTGCTGAAAGCCCGGGGGAACTTGGCGAACTCGGTTCGGGTCTTTTGCAGGAGGCTGCGCCAAGATGTGAGCCTTTGTGATGTTGGAAGCTGCAAAGCGTTGCTCGGGTTGCCGTTTTCGGATGCATACACGCCTCGTACGTCAGACGACGCTGCAGACGCTGCAGATGCTGCAGGCCAGACAGCGGAGGCTGATTGGCGTGCAGTCGCAGATGCAAAGCTGATCTGCCACCACAACTCCGCAGCCTGCACTCGGATAGGAAATGGCATCACAAAGCGAGACGCTGGAGCGAGCAAGCGAACCAAAGGGTGGGAACCGGCTTCGTGCCGAGGTAGACCTAGCGGCAGATCGCCCACGTCGAGAATCCCATCGAGAATGCGAATCAGGGGCGGTTGGATTGGCACTTGGGCCGTGCCTTTGGGTCTCGATGGTGTCGGCAAAGCCGATGTGTTCCTGGTCCCGAGCGAAAAAGCGTTCCCACGGAGTCGGGAAACAGCCGAGCTGATCCTCGCTATCCGAATTCTCAGAGACACGATCCCCACAGCGTCGGAGTTGCCCTTTTCAGCATCCAAGATTAAGCGCATCGGTCATCCGCCTGCATCGAGATGATGCTCTTTGGCAAAGAGTGCCGACTTTGTTGTCGGCATCAGAGGGAAAACAGGCCATCGAGCGAAATTTCAGCTCGAATCAAGGCAAATGCTTGTACAGGACGCCGCATGCAAGCCTCGAAATGGCGCCCAGGCGATGTGCGCATCCGATGATGCACGGAGGCGCACGACGTCTGTATGCGAAAGCAAAGCAATCTCTGTCGTCGTTGCACGCTGCAAACGTCGCTGCAGTCGGCTCAATTGGCAGGCTTGAGCATGACGACGTCCGGCTACGATGCTGCTCTGGATGAAGCGGAAGTCGGGTCCAGAGCGACCACCTCGCTTACCTGGTCGGTCCATCGCAGAATCGCCCTTGCTTCCATCCGCCCCTGGCTCGCCACGACTTGTTCCAGGCTCAAAGGTCTACTGAGAACTTGGCCCGTCGGTGAGGTTGTGCAAATGAAGGTGGATCGGCTAACATCCATAGTCAGTCGGTACCTGAATGTGAATAGCACCGGAGACTGAAGGCGTGGGCGGAGGCGATATATCACAAAAGGCGGGACGCGTCACACTCGCAAACGTGCGCAGGAATGGCTTGTGCCTCGAGTGGCTCGGCAGCGTCTGGACTCGACTCGGCTGCGCCCAAGACAACCAACGGAAAAGACGCACGCACGCGAGCTTTCCCGTGCCTCCCCAGCAGATCCCCCGCGCCTTCTCCCAGCAGCCAGGCAGCCATCCCGCCGCATGCCGCTTCACAGGCGAGTCACTTGACGACAACAACACTACCCAAAAAGTTCTTTTCGAACTCAGACTTTGGCACCGCAGCCCTGCTCTGTGGTGCTAGCCGCCCTACGGTCGCATAGAATCGCAGCAGCAGCAGCAGCAGCAACATCACCATCGCATCACGCCTCTGTCTGTGCGCACCCGACTTGTGTGAACGGCGTCGAATGTGTGCCCTACGCCCTGCGCCTACTGCGGCGTGTGCATGCCTTGAAGTTTGTCGGCTAGAGCATCGATGGCGCAACGGTGGGCGATCCATATATACCGTGCCACCTGATCCACGAACGCCGCGCTGTTTCCTTACGTGTCCCGACCTCGTTGCCCATCACCTCGGCTCTTCCGACTCAATACCGCTTTCGCTGTCAATATGAAGGTCTTCGCTTCGTTCCTTTTGCTCGTGCTCGCCGCCATCGTGGCCGTCCAGGCCACCCCGCAGCCCAGCCCGCAGCCCACCGCCGCCCCCAAGGTGGAGAAGAGGCAGAGCAGTAAGTATAGCTCAACTTCGGCCTTTTGCATGTGTCGCAGATGGCTGACGCTTCGCCTTGCATCTCTCTTCCGTGCGAATCCGACTCTATCGTTTGCCAGGCTTTGACCCTTACAACCTCTCGCAGTACACCAACCCTGGAGCGCTCTCGTCGCTGTCTGGCTACATTGCATCGCAGTTCGGCGCTCTCAGCGGCATGTCGCTTGACCCCAGCTACTCGTCGTTCATCGCCTCGCAGGAGAGCCAGGCCTACTCGTACCTCTCCATCGCCTCGTCCATCGCTGCCAACGGCGGTGCCAGCAACTCGGACCTCGGCTCGCTACTTGGCTCACTCACCGCCACCATGACCGGCAGCACCAACGGCCAGGGCAACACGGGCGCTAACAGTGGCCAGAACAACGGCCAGAGCAACAGTGGCTCGGCTGCTGGCGCCTCGGCCACCACCTCCAAGGCCGCTAACGCTGCCGTGGGCACCACCGCCCAGCTTCCCGTCTACCTCAGCGGCATGGTTGCATGCACCTTTGTCGCCGCCCTTGCTGGTGCATTCGCCCTCTAAGCAAGAGGCACTAGCCGCAAGAGCGATCAGGTATCTTGGCAACCGGCTTGCTGCCTCGCAACGACGCAGTAGAAGCAACAGAAACAGACATCTCGTCCTATGTTGACAAATGCCGCAAACAGAACGTCGCGAGGTCTCTGAATGTAAATTTCTGCAACGATGACGGCCCGGAAGAGTGATGATAGTGTGTTGCGCATGTCGAAGTGCTGGCGAGGGCCGAATGTGCTGTATGGTTGTCAGAATGGATAGCAGCACGGTCAACCATCAAGGCAAGACGGACAGGTCTCGGAACTCGGATTTGAGCGCTTGCAATCGGCTCGGAAAAAAACCAGAGGTGGAAGGCAACAGTGATTTCAAAGCCTCCACAATCCTCATCATTCGAACGTCGACCCAAAAGGCAACCAAATCGACCGCGCAGCAACCTTGTCTCTCGTTGGAGCATTACACCCTCGAAACCATCAACACCACCGTCGGTCACAGCGACGACAAGAATGGCTTTTGCTATCTCGCCTCGGGTCGCTGCTCGGGCGACGTTGCGCATGCGTGCCGTCCTCGCGGAGAGCCACGACGGCTCGCGTGCAAGCTTTTCGACCCACATCTCAGCTCCGGCGAATCAGGTCATCAGAGCACACCCATCGAAGTCGGTACTTGCTCGTCGAGGAACGTGCCCTTCCAACAGCCTCTCACAAGCTGCACGCAGCTTCAGCTCCACGTCTACGGCCCAAGGCAGCTCGTCTGGTCGCACGACAGTTAAAGACCCGGAGCCGCAGACCGGGCTCTACTACCATCCTACCGAGATCAGCGTTGCGCGCGGTCCGGGACAGCCAGCCGAGACAGTCCAAGGCTGGGCGGTCTCGTTCCTCTCAAAACCTTCTACGAATGACGATGCGGCCATCGCTTTCATCTTGCCGACCACCTCGTCGTCTTCGCAGGACTCTGAGCCGGCCGACTTTATTCGAGCGAACCCGGACAGGATACGCATCAATCCTGGAGGCTGGAGAATCATGCATGACGTGCTCAAGAACGAGGTGGTTCCCAACGACGATCTGCTCAAGTTCGAGGCATCGACGCGAGAGAGTGGCTGGGCGCATCTGACGGACCTCCGACATCCGCTCATGCCCGGTCGTATCGCGACACCAGAGAACATCATCGCCTCGGTCGCTTTTACCGAAGGCACGCTCAACGTCGACAGCTACGAGATCAACAATTCGTACAGGCTCGTCACGGGCTACGAGGGTCCCATTCAGATGGCAGACTCTTGGATCGAGAAGCTCCGCAGCCGATTCGAGAAGCTCTAGCTTCCTGGTCACAACGCAGCCGAACGTCATCGCTGACAGCGTTCGTCGAATCGCATCAACACGCCAACTGTTTGATCGTCTGTGTGCATGTGTATCCACTCGCCCCGCCTCAGTTGCACGAGTGTGGTCACCAATACCTAGCAACAACGGCTCGGAGGTTTGCGTGGGCACCCGGGGGCTTGCTCAAAGCTCCGCGGAATGGCGCCAAGCCTAGCCGCCTCGTGCACGCACTCGATGATGCGGTGCAGCAGGAAAAATCATCAGTGTTAGACCTTGGTGCATAGGCGCCTTTGCATGATCGTCGGTGGTAACCTCTGGCGGATATATTCGCGCCCGCCCTGCATAGTGGGTCTGGCGATGATCAGCCAGGCGAAAGCGTGGTAGCGTCCACATGAGCAACGTTACCCCACATTCCTCACTGACCCAACGCAGGCCAGGTAAGACAAGCACACATTTTTTCCATCCCAGATACGCTGTCCGCCTCGGACCTTTCTGCAGAGTGTGTGTGTTTGAAGGGCGGCCCGTTCGTCGCAAGGCCCTCAGTGAATGGCGACCGATGCCATGCACGGCCCTCCCGTGTGAAATCGAAAAGGGTCGCTTGCTCACTCAGAAGCCTCTGGCATGAATCAGATTTGGCGGCTCGATATCACATCACGATAGGATGTGCCGATGTGTAAGGTACACTGTCAAAGATACGAGCGCGCTTGGCATCGTCATCTTTGCTGACGTTTCTGCATAGTTGTCTTGTCACACACGAGAGCGGTGTGTGATTCACAAAGCATGCCAAGATGTGCATCGTTCGGCGCTAGGTGGTCGCTTGCAGTTGATCACGCGCCTCGGAAAGTGGCTCCCCGCCCACAATTGACGGCGGTTACCACCGGCAAGCGCTGTGGGTCTGAGCGTGCCGCGCCACGCGTAACTCGGCACTGTCCTAGTGCTGCTCGTCCTCTTTGGTGTCGCTACAGTCTTCTCGCTCACTTGTCTTGTCACGGCAGGCTGGTCCCGCTGTCGCCTTCTGTCACAAGTGCAGCCCGAGATGTGTAGCTCGCAAGCTGCTTTCAGAAGCTCGGTCTCCACCTCAACTGTTGCTGCGTGTCGCCCACTCTTGGCTGCGGTGCATGCCCTCATCCGTCCCAGGTGTCCACTTGAGCTGAGCCTCCGCTGCTGCCAAACCCTTATTTAGCCTCGATGCGTGCATCACAACCATGCTCGTGCCCCTCGTCAAAGGCTGCTTGCAGCCAACTCTGATTCTATCCCCAGCGTTCCTGCTTTTCATGACCTAGCCTGCCCTTGGCTGTTCCGTCCCGACCACCGACTGCCATCTCCATCTGGTCTGCTAACGAGGTAGCGACCCTCTGCGGCCCCTTTTTGTCGCGTCTTGTCATTGCGAGCCCGCTCCCCGTTCACGACAAGCTCAGCTCACCGCTCTGAGCTAGCCACAACATCCGAAATGCCTGCCTTCTCCGCGATTGGTGCAGCCGGTTCGGCGCCAAAGCACATCGACCTTCGTTCCGACAATGCGTACGTTCAGCATGCCTTTGATATCACCAACTCGGTGCTGGACCGAACAGGATTCGCGCTCCCGCTCATCGCCCTCACGCTGGTCTTTCTGACCGTCAAGTACCACAACCGAGTCATCTTCTCCAAAGCGCCAAGAAAGGAGCTCTACTGCCCTCCTGCCAGACCTCTCATCGGCCACACCTTGGAGGCCATGAAGCACAATGACAACAACATCCTCGACTGGTTCCTCGAAAAGTCTCGCGAGAACCCCATCGGATTCTCCCTCTCGATTGCCGGCACTGGCACTGGTCAGATGAACGTGGTGCACAGGCCCGAGTATATCGAATACGTGCAAAAGACCAACTTTGACAACTACGAGAAAGGCCTCGAGTTCAAGAAGCGCTTCCTCGATCTGCTCGGTCAGAACGGCATCTTCAACTCGGACGGCCACGTGTGGAAGGCGCAGCGCAAGATGGCATCGCACATCTTTTCCGTCTACCAGTTCCGCACATGGGTCCAGACGGTGGTCCACCGCGAGCTCGACAGCGTCACCGGCATCCTTGACGCCATCACCGAAGGCAGGTCGGCGGCCGACCCGGCTACCCTGCTGCTCCCCGACCTCTTCTTCCGATACACACTATCGTCCTTCGGCAAGATGGCGTTTGGCTCCGATATGGACTGCCTCAGCGCCGACCCAAACTGTCTGCACCAAGAGGTTGAGTTCTCGACCGCGTTTGACTTTGTGCAGACGGTCATCGACAAGCGATTCCGTCTGCCCTTTTGGCAGATCGTCGAGCGCTTTTCGGCCGAAGGCAGGAAGAACGCCAAGATGGTCAAGAAGATCAACGACTTTTCCATCACCATCATCGAGGAGCGTCTGCGAGAGCGCGCTGCAGGCATCCAGAAGGAGAAAAAGACATCGGACGGAAAGGAGGGCAAAGATCTGCTCGATTTGTTCATGGACGTGACGACGGATCGCGACGACCTCATCTCGGTGGTGCTCAACTTCATTATCGCCGGCCGCGACACCACGGCCCAGGGCCTCTCGTGGCTGTTCTACGAGCTTATGAAAGAGCCCAGATACGTTGACGAGATCCGCAAGGAGGTGCGAGAGGTTCTCGGCGAGGCCGACGGCACCCTCCGCAAGCTCGACTACGACACTGCCAAGGACCTCGTCTTCACCCAGGCGTGCTTCAACGAGGCCATCCGTCTGCACCCGCCCGTCCCCAAGAACGGCAAGCGCGCCATCAAAGACGACGTGATCATTCCGCAGGGACCGACGGCTGCGGGCCTCCCGCCGATCAAGGTTTACGCTGGCGAGCTGGTCTCGTGGTCCGACTGGGTCATCGCGAGGAACCCGGATGTTTGGGGTCCGGACTGCTGCGAGTTCAACCCATACCGATTTATCGAAACGAGCACGGCGGCCGATGGCACTGAAACGCGCAGCCTCAAGAACTACGGCCAGTGGAAGTTCCACGTCTTCAACGGTGGCCCGCGCCTGTGCCTCGGCATGACGCTCGCGAACTACGAAGCGCTCAGCATGGTCGCTGCGGTGATCGACCGATACCACTTTGGCTGGGGCACCAAAGCGCAGGGACAGAAGGCCGACTGGCCGCTCAAGTACCTGACTTCGGTGACGCACCCGTGCCAGATGTACACGGCCACCGTGATTCGACGCGAGGAGGCCGTGTAGCCCTCTTGATCCTCGGCATGTGTTTCTTTATTCTGTGTTCCGGTTGCAATCTCTCACTTGTGCTGTGTTGCATTACTTTGTCTTGTGCATGGCTGACGAAGACTTACGCGTGCATGAGGTGTGACGGTGTCGTTCCTCGGGCCGCTCTTCGGACATTTGATGACAGCGAGACAGTGTTACGGATGGTGGTGCGGACGGTGGCGTCGGCACACTTGTACCGCTGTACCGGTGGTCCTGCCAACCGGATTGGTGGTTCGGAAGCTCGGCGTGTATTGCCGGTACTCGCCATGCCAACTATGAAACTACAGGGTCAGGCTTGAGGGAGCGGGGGCAATTTGGAGCGCACGAATTGAGCGAGCGCGGGGGAAGCTCGGCGACGGCGAATTTGGTTGCCGATGCAGCGAGCACAAAATGCACCGATCCCCGCGCACCGAACCAACGAAGGAAAACGCGGGGAGAGAGGGTTCGGAGGCGGCGAACTTTGCCTCACCGCCTGCTGCGACGATGTTGGCGTCCATCCACACTGGGCGGATCGTGTGCGTGTGGTTCGGCGGTATGTGGGGATGCTCCGACTTCGACGCCGGCGAACTTTGTGGCCGGCGTCCCGCTCCGCCCTGATGGCCCTCGTGATCCAGCCCCGTGTTCGCATCCCCACACACGCACAACACGGACACAAACACGGATGGATATATATCTCATACCCATCCTACGGGTCGGATCGGTACATTCAACACCACCATAGTGATCATCATGCTGGCTAGGACTTCGCTTCGATCTTATTCACGCCCGGCGGGGCTTTCCGCGCGAGCGCTTGGTCCCGCACGCACATTTAGCACTTCGCCACGATACCTCAAGCCTGCAGTGGAAACGATCTCGTCCAGCACTCCAGCGCCACCGCCTCCGCCCATGAAAGCGGGGAAGGGCGAGGGAACCATTGCGTCTGTGTTCGCCACGCTTTCTGGAGGCACGTTGGAAGATGCGCTTCCGGACCGCTTTGCCGACCTCAAGCGCTCCCTCGTCACATCTCCCTCGCACGCAGAGCACCTCCAAACCACCTGGCGCAGCGTCCTGTCTGCGCTCTCCGCCCGCGTTGCCGAGACAGAGCATCTTGGCGGAGATAGCATTCCCGAAGTCTCCTACCCTTCTACATCTGATGTTGGCCCTCTGCGAAGCTGGACGGACGCAACGACGTACGAGGCGATCGAACAACGCGGTGTTGCCGTGATCCGCAACGTCATCCCCTCGGACCAGGTGTTGGCATGGAAAGAGGATATCAAGGCGTATGCGGCGAGGAACCACGCCAAGGGCTTCCCCGACGACAACCCGCAGGTGTACGAACTCTACTGGACGCCCGCACAGCAGGCGGCGCGAACCCATCCGAACCTGCTCACCACCTCGGAACGCTTCCTCCAATTGTTCCATCAGCCCAAGGGCGATGCTAAACTCGATGTCGACACTACAGCCGTACTCGGACAGCCACTCAACTACTGCGATCGTCTGAGGATCCGACAACCTGGCGATGCCAAGTTTGCGCTGGGCGCACACATCGATGGCGGTGGCGTGGAGAGGTGGGAGTGCGACAACTTCCGTGGTCTCTGGAGTTCGATCCTGCAAGAACGGGGGGACTGGACCAAGCATGACCCGTGGTCACTCGGTGCCAACGGTGAAAGGATGACTGCCAAGACGGATATGTACGACGGACCTGGTCAGTGTGCTGTTTTCCGGCCGCTGCAGGGGTGGTTGTCGATGTCGACAACACGCGCAGGAGAGGGAACGCTCAAAGTGCTACCATTCCTACGCGAGTCGACGGCGTACATTGTTCTGCGACCCTTCTTCCAGCCTGTCGTTCCTCGTGAGCAATGCAGCAGTGAAGCGCAATTCCTGCACGCCGACAACTGGGTGCTCGATACCACCTCGCGTCGATTCCCAGGCTGCAGTCTCGGGCACAACATCGAGTTGTCCACCACGACGCATCCGCACTTGGCGCTCGATAAGACCATGACCAGCATCCCGCACGTCAATCCGGGCGATATGGTACTGTGGCACTGCGACGCTGTGCACTCGGTCGAAAACACCCACCGCGGCAAGTCCGACAGCAGCGTACTCTACATCCCCGCCATCCCAACCACAAAGGTCAACTGGTCCTACATCATGCACCAGCGCCAGTGCTTCGAGCGAGGTGTCCCCCCACCGGACTTCCCTGGCGGAAAAGGCGAATCCGACGCTCAAGGCAGAGCGACCCCGGACCAAGTCCAAGGCCAAAAGGCACGCACAAGCCTCGGCCTAGCAAAGTTCAACCTGGACGCTGCGACGTCGGCCCCTGAACGCGCGTTGCTGGAGTGGTGCAACTCGCAGCTCTAACCATCTCAGATCTGTATTGTATGTTTGTGGAATTGCACTGTTTAGCGTCTAACAGACTACAAGCGAGAGATTACGTGGAGTGGGGTGTGACTAGCGGGTGAGGTCGTGGAGGCGGGCATCGTAGACGTTGGGCATGTGGCACGAGAGCATGTTTCTCGAAAAGATGATTTGGCCAAACACTTTCTTGAGCGCCTCCTTGTCGTCCTTGACCCTGAAGAGGCGTTGCTTTTTGTGCGTCTCTCCCTCCTCGGCAAGCAGGTCGTCTCCGCTCGTAAGCGCGTATAGCACCTTGCCTGGCGGGAAGAGGTGGGTGTTGTGCATGTTGGCCTCGAGTGTCTTCCTGAGCACGAGCATTTCGTGTTCCGTCTCCTTCCTCTCCCCTTCCTGCAAGCGGCCGGACTGGAACTCGAATGCGCGCTTCATGAGCGCATTCATCGTCCCATCGCCGTGTGCTGCCATCTTGTCCTGGTAGCAGAGCCACGCGCTGCCGTTGCGGATGTCCTGGATCGAACCGAGCGACAGACGGCAGACGAGATCGTAGGAGTATGTGAACGACGTGATAATCGAGCTCACCTTCTTTCCGAGCGCCGCACTCGTGACGCATGGTACGGCGAAACAATACGCGTGCAGCCTACGACCTGCAGGTAGGCCAGACGAGGCTGTGGTAAGCCCCGTCGTAGGGTCCGCCCACATCATGGCTAGCACGGATGCAACACCTGCGCCAAGCGAGTGACCCGTAATATCGACCGAGTAGCCTGGGTTGGCTGCAAGCGCAGCACCCACCGAGCGATGCACCGCCCTTCCGGGAGCACCGATCTCCTGTGCAGTGATGTACATGCCTTCGTGGCACACATCCTGCACGGCATCATCAAGGAACAGCCCGCTGCGGCCGTTCTTCTCCGCACTCGACTCGGTCACCGCCTTCTTCTCAATGCTTGCTTGGATGTCGGCATCGAATCGGAACGCGACCGACTCGCACGTCAGATCAGCAGCAACGTCACCGACCGAGAGCGTGCCTCGCAGCACCAGGATGATCGTCTTGCGTGGGTGGTCCGTCACCACATAGAAGCGCGGCTTGCTCGGACGCGCCTTCTGGTTCGGGTTGTGCGGCGGGCGTTGAGACGCCGACTCGTGGTCCTCGTCGTACTGCCCATGTGCTGCAGCACCACGCTCGAGGTTCGCAGTGTGGTGGAAGAGGTCCTCGTCGTGCGTGCCCGAGATGACGTCCCACAGGTTGTACGACGAAGCATGGCCATTGGTGCCTGCCGAGGGCAAAACTCCTCGCGAGCCCTGCGGGGGTGGAACCGCATCCTCTTCGCCTTCTTCGTCGGAAAGCTCCATCTGGGCGGCAGCTTCGAGGAACTCGGCCTGGTCTTTTCGCATGAACTCGTCTTCGGCCGAGAAGATGACGCCGTTGGCACCAGATGCCGGGGCACTGATCTGGCCGCCGGTCGTCTGGCTAGCCTGAGGCATCGAGTTGAGCCAGTAGAGAGCCATACCTCCGTAGACTCCCAGGACGAGCTTTGAGTAGCGCTGCAGGTTGTGCACAGCCTCGGCATCCGACAGCGGCCTGGCAGGTTCGTCCGACGGCGTAGAGCCGGGAAGTCTAGCACTCGAGCCGTCCTTGTGGCCAATCTCGGCACCGATGACACTACCAGCATCGCCGGACAAAGTCTGGTTTGATGTGATCCGCACGTCTGACTGTCCTCCGGCGGCGTCGGCAGACGGTTCTGTCTGACCGCTGGCCGTGATGGGGACGAGTGGTGCTGATTTGACGTCCACGTGGTGCGTCTGCCTGAGCGCCTCAACGTCGCTCTTGAGCTTGTCCGTGTCGATTTCGTCGAGGCCCTGCAAGATTCGGGATTCCTGGAACTTGCGCGTGACGAGCTGGATCGACACCCAGGTGGTGAGCGCCTTGATGAGGCCTACGATCGAGTAGGCCGGGATACCGCCCGGAGGGAGCGAGTCGTCCTCAGCATTCCACTCGCGCTTGACGAGCTTGGAGAACTCGAGCAAGCTTCGCAGTACCTCGGAGCCAAGTGCGCGTCGGACGCCTTCGACGCCCGATCCAGCTGCACCGAGACCCGCACTGGTGACAGCGCTCGTGAGGTCAATGCCGCCGACGGCGACCAGAGAAATGGCATCAAAGAAGCTCGCGATACCTGAGTGGGCAGCACGAGCGATGGAGGGGGTTCCTGACGTGTCGCCTGGGGCAGTACCGGTGAGAGCACCGTCTGCTAGGAGAGCGGGCACAGCGACGAGACCTTGGGTGACACGCTTGGCTACGTTAAGGCCAAAAGCGGTGGCGGTGCGCGCAAAGTTGAAGTACGCAGAGGTCGCTGCGTTGGCAGCGCCAAGCCCCGAGGCCGAGTGGCCAAGTACACCCTGCCAGTCTACGCGGTTGCCACCGCCAACGACGACGCCTGCATCTCCTGGAACAGCTTCGTTCGCCGGTTCATACGTCGACGCGCCGTCGTCAGAGGCCTCCGTGTCGGGGATCGACAGCGCTGCTTCGTTCAGGCTCGCTGCTTCCTGACGCTCTTCCTCGACCTCCTGCTTCTCTTGCGGCGACAGAGGCTCCTGTACGGATGCAATATGGTCTACAGCGGGTGGCTGGATTGGTTCGGTGGAATCGTCGAAAGATCCTGGCGGTTGCGGATTCATCTTGGCAGATCTATACGTACGGTGGTGATAGAAGGGAGGGAAGTGCTTCGAAGCATGGATGCACCTACTCTTGATCCTGGATGGGAATGGACTGTGATCTGCCAGAAGAAAGAGTAATGCGGGGGATGAGCGTGAATGAGAGGACATAGACTTGTGCGTTGAGCGACGCGTGGCTGCAGTGTCACACGGCGAAAATGGCCGAGATGCAGGGTCTGATGCCGCGACTTTTTTTTGGGAAGTGGAGGCGTTCTCACGCGCAAACGGCGAAACAAACACACTGCAGCCGCTGCCAAAGTCGTGTGGCAAAAATCACGTTGGACAAGATCTTGCTCTCCCGGCGGGATAGACTGCGCACACACAAACACAGACGGATGGCACTTGTCGATGGTTTTGGACTCGAACGGAAGGACGCAGAGTGTGGCGAGAAAGCTCAGCTCATCCAGGCCCAGAATGCGTCGACGACCTCCTCGAGCTCGCGCGAGACCCTCTGCACGGCATCGGGATATGCCTCGCCGTCGCGGATCTGTCCGAGCGCCTCGGTGTAGATCTTGACCTTGGGCTCGGTGCCCGATGGTCGGACGATGACGCGGACATCGCCGAGCATGATCTCCTGCTGCTCTCGCTTCGCCTGCGCATCCACGTGGCTAGGGGGGACGTAGAAGCGCAGCACGTCGTTCTTGGGGATGCTCAAGTCTCCCGCGTCGGCCTTAGCCTGGTCGTAGGCTGGTCGCGATTTGAGGTCGTCGACCAAGCTGAAGGTGTACTCCTTACCGGCCTTGTCGGAGACGCTCTTCTTGCCGGCGTCGAGGTCGGCGCGAACCTTGGTCATGACGTCGGTGCCCTTCATGGTGGGGCTGAGCTTGATGATCTTTTGCATGGTGACCGAGAGGCCGACCAGACGGTGAAGCTCCTCGAGTCGGTCCCAGAGCGTCTTGCCCTCGCGTGCGAGGTCGAACGCCATCGAGAGGATGAGAAGGTACGACGAGAGACCGTCCTTGTCCCAGACCGAGCTCGCCGCCATGTAGCCGAGCGCCTCCTCGTAGCCAAAGCCAAACGAGCCGGCGCCTTCGCGTGCCTCGATGCCGCGGGCGACGTTGCCGAGCCACTTGAAGCCGGTCAGCGTCTCGACATGACGACCACCCCAGTGGCCCGAGAGGCGGGCAAGGAGACGGCTCGAGACGATCGTGCTGAGCGTCCAGACGCCAGCCTTGCCGCCGTTGGCCTTGGCGGCACGTCGAAGGATCTCGTCACCGAGCAATGCACCCAGCTGGTCGCCGGTGAGCGCACGAAGCTTGCCTGTGGCGTCGCGGGCCGACACGGCCAGTCGATCGGCATCGGGGTCGTTGACAATGGCGAGGCCCGTCTTCTTCTCTTCCGAGAGGCGGTGGACGAGCTCGAGAGTAGAAAGCTCTTCCGGGTCTGTCGGTTTCAATTTGAAGCGTGGTTAGACTCGGCTTAGAGTGCGATGAACAAGCATGCAGTGGGAGGGACACTTACTGGGGAACTCGAGCGTGGGGAAAGCTCCGTCGGGCTTCCTCTGCTCTTCCGAGATCCAAAAGTTGACGCCCTCTGTCAGGCCGACGACCTCTTTGGAGAGGCGCTCGATCGAGGGCGCACCCACACCGTGCAGCGGGCTGTAGGCGATGCTGATGGGCGCGTCTCTGCCGTGCACCGCCTCCGAGGCAAACGTGCCGAGCGCCTGGACGTCCTTGATGTAGTCGCTGAGCATCTCGTCGCCAAATTCCTTGATGACACCCTTCTGCTTGCACTCTTCCAGGCTGGCGAGCGTTGGCGGCTGAGTCTCTTCCGCGATTTTGAGGATCTCATCAGCGATGAGCCCGTCGACGGGCGTGTTGATCTGAGTTCCGGCAGGACCGTACACCTTGTACCCGTTGTACTCCTTGGGATTGTGACTCGCAGTGACGACGATGCCACCGGCGAGACCGAGCTTCTTGACGGCATAGCCGCACATGGGCGTCGGCGTTGGCGTCGGATAGATGCGCGATGGAATGCCGCGGTGAGCAAAGTGCTGAGCAGAAGAGTAGGCAAACTCCTTGCTGCCAAAACGACCATCGAAAGCGATCGCAACGCCCTGGCTTTTGGCCTTGGCCTCGTCACTCTTGAGCAGGTACTCGGCCAGGCCGGCAGTGGTCTCAAGGACTGTGAGGAGGTTCATCTTGCTTGGGCCGACGCCCATCACGCCGCGCAGGCCTGCAGTACCGAACTCGAGGCGGCCGTTGAAGCACGTCTGCAACTCCTTGGTGTTGTTGCTCTCGATCAGCTCGGAGAGCTGACGTTTTGTAGACGCATCAGGGTCCTTGTCGAGCCAGCGCTTGGCCTGTGCGAGCAGATCCGACGACATTTCGAGAGTGCTTTTGTTTGGAAGATCTCTGAAGCGAGATGGATGTGGGGAAGCTGGGTTGATGGCACGGTTGAGCAAGGTCGAGGTACTTGTATCTTTGGCGCCAGCTCCACTTTTGTTGCTCCAACGAGCGCTTGTGCCAAGATCGGAAGCTCGGACTGAGAAGCCTTCGACCCCATTCTCGGAGATGGCCGCGGCCACGTGAGGTCCCGGCCGCATAATCCGTTAATTCGGCCTAACAACACTAGAGATTAATTCCGCTCTAACATTCTCGCAGGTTTTGGGCTCTGTGTAAGCCTTCGGCGAAATCGCCGAGAACACCGTGGCAGCCTCTCACAAAGCCCAGAGCATTTGGCGGTTATGCACGGCAACCGGTGCGGCACTCACGGCGGGCATTTTCCCGCTTGCCTGACATCTTGTGAGCACACAGAGCACATCCGAAGCTTTCGAGTGCCGAATCGGCCCGTTCTCAATCAAGAGCTTGAGCCATGGCTAAACCGGGATCCCGCATGCTTCTCACGGCAAAGCTTGACATTGACTGCGCAATCTGTGAAACTTTGGCGTGGGGAACCTTGAAGCCGAAGTTCGGGCATGACTATCGCAATCAGCCTCGGCCCGCATGAATCGGCAGCGGCAGACGCTTCACTCTCTGCGCTGCTCTTCGTTCCTGACTTTATAAACCTGCCGAATGAATTCGGTTCGATGCGACGCCCTCATCAACCGACCACAGCATCGACCAAACATGACCGCCGAGATGACTACGCTTGCTAGGGGATCTGTGTCTTCTGCATCTTCTGCGTCGACGATGGGCGACATGGCAGACGTATCGCGCCGCTCCTACTCGCCTAACCCGTCTGATGCGGATCGCAACAAGGTGGTGGGTGCATGTTCTAAGTGCCGCTCGTCCAAGGTCAAATGCGAACACGACGGCACGGCGCCGTGCAAGCGCTGCAAGAATTGCGGACACGAGTGCATCTTCAAGCCCCGAGAGATGGGAAGCGCCTTCCTGCACGACGAGTGGCGCGTCAAGACCGACGAAACGCTCTCCAAGCTTGTTTCGGCCATCAACGCGTTAGTGCAGCAAGAATCATCGTCGGGCTGGCGCAAGCGTAAAGCAGCAGATGAAGGTTGGCGCGACGAGTCGGCGCATGCCAGTCCAGCAGCTGGTCCATCGCATGCAAGAGCAGTGGGTCTGACACCCTCTATGACGCTGAACGAGTCGATTGCGGGCTACCGCATGCAGCCAGGCGCTACAGCCATGGACCGAGCTTTTTCCACTTCGCGCAGACCATCTGGTGTATCTGGTCTGAGCGCCGTGACTGCGTCCAATGGGCTCGACTACAGGAACGGCACGACTCCCACTGGAGCGGACGGAGCATTAAGTGGCGATGGGACGCAGGGCTCTCCGCGCGCACAGATGAGCCTTGCACTTCCTCGCTATGCGCTCGGTAGACCGCCCCCGACCGTCGCTGCAGCGAAGACGGCGCTGACGCCACGCGCCAGTCGATACCGCTATCCCGATGCGAGTCTCGGAAGCAACGATCCGCGCCTGGATGCAGTACGTCTCGGCCTCCTCTCATCCCACGAAGCCAGGTCGCTGTTCTCGCTCTATGCCAAGCGAATCGAGCCTTTGGCATTTGGTTTTCCCGACTTCCCAGCCTCGAGCGAGCTGACGCCGGTTCTGCTCGCAGCAATCACAACAGTCGCCTCGCGGCATTCCCACCTCGATCTGCGGGAACGCCAGCTTCGACTTCGCAGCGATGTGCTCGAGCGAACGCTTCCGTATGCACCTGCGACAGCCGAAGACGAGTTCAACCCCGAAAGCGGCATTGGTACGGAGGAGGTGGTAGGTGCATGTATCTGGAGCGCCTACGATGCTTCTCCGGACGCATGGAGGGTAGCAAGAGCGGCACGCTGGTGGAGCGAAAAGTACAGCTATGAGTCGGGCCCGCACGCCGGGCTGACAGTGGGTGAAATGGTGGCAATCCTCCCGCCTGTTCGTCCCGTCAACATGCAGGACCGTGTGCGGGTGTGGCTCAGCGCATTTCTCGCCGAGCTGCATCAGTGCGAGATGCACGACAAGCAGCCGATAATGCAGCTGGTTGACCCGGCGCAATACGCCCAAGCACTCACGTCGGATTCTCACGCAGAACAGACACGATCACCATTGTCGTCCGGTGCCGGAGGCATGACGAAACAGGACGCTGCACTGGTTTTCTACTGCCGCGTCGCGTTTCTGGTTACCAAGTCGAGGGAAACGGTTGATCCAGACGAGTTGCTCAAGCTCGGGTGCGAAATCACGGGAAGCTGGTACGAAACCAGAACGAAGCTCGCAACGCATCCTGATCAGAAGGACGGATACGACCATATGATCGATCTCCACCACGCGCTGGCTAAGGCGCAGACGCTGATCAGGGCATATAGAGGATACGAGATGTGCTGCACAGGAGCTGCGACACCAGCACAGGCAAGTGGTGCTATTGCTTCCCGTCTTACGTGCGCCAAGTACTGCCAAAGCGCATGCATGGACGCGTTGCGCCTCCTCGTGGCGCCAGGAGCAAGGTTGATTGGGAGCTTGGCGGTACTGCCGCTGATTTATCATCACTGGATAGCAGGGTGCCTGGTGTTCTTGCTCCAGCTGTGCGAGCCGGAAAGTCATTTCTACCGACTGGGTCTGCTTGTCGAGGGACAATTGGACGACATCTTGCGCTCGGTCGTCGGCTTTGTCCAGCAATACGTCGACGAGCTGGCACAGTGCAGCATCCCGCTTCCGATCGAGGTCCAAGGTGGTCAGCATGCGCACGAGGCGATTCATCATCCAGCGCTAGAGGCGGCATTGGCGATCGCTGACTTGCTCGCCGGCGTGCGTGCTACAGCTTAACTTTCTGTGCCTACATCACTCACTTTCCCACAAACTCGGCCATTGCAGAGACAAAGCATGGAGTCAGAGGTACGAGCGATCAGGTTACGAGAGGCGAGTGAGGGTATGATATACAAGAAAAATCTGAACGAGGGAGAAAGGACCTAGTTGATGGATCCGTTTACGACGGGGCTTCCACCGGAGGAGGGGGTCTTTTTGTGACCGTTGAGGCCGTAGAGCTTTTCGATTTCCTCCTGTGCACGCTCGATGCCCTTGAAGTACCTGACTGTGCGCACGCGAAGCTCCGAGGTAGCCTCCTCGTCGGAAACCAGAAGCGCGTTGGGGTGGAGCTGAATGCACGAGACGGTGTTCATGTGGTTGACGCCCTCCTCGACGCACTTTGCGAGTGCATGTGCCTTGTGCTGGCCGACGATGATGACGAGAATCTCGCGTGCATCCATTACGGTCTGAACGCCGACGGTGAGAGCCATACGGGGCACCTTGAGCGGGTCGTTGTCGAAGAAGCGCGAGTTGTCGAGCACCGTATCGTAGGCGAGCGTCTTGATTCGCGTGCGCGAGGCGAGCGACGATCCGGGCTCGTTGAAGGCAATGTGACCATCGGAACCGACACCAGCCATGAAAAGGTCGATACCACCAACGGCCTGGATCTTGGCCTCGTAGCTGTTGCACTCGGCCACGAGGTCCGGCGCATTGCCGTCGAGGATGTGCACGTTCTGCGGCTGGATGTCGATGTGGCTGAAGAAGTTGTTCCACATGAAAGAGTGATACGACTCGGGGTGCGACTTGGGCAGAGAGACGTACTCGTCCATATTGAACGTGATGACGTTCTTGAACGAGAGGCGACCCTCGCGGTGGATCTGGATGAGCATCTTGTACGTCTCGAGCGGCGAGGAGCCGGTGGGGCAGCCCAGCACGAAGGGACGGTCGGTCACCTCAAAGTGCGCATTGATGCGCTTGGCGACGTACTCTGCGACCTGTTTCGCGGTCAAAACGGAGTGTTGGTTTCTGCCGTCAGCGATACTAGTCCTTTTTGTACAGCTCCTGTGTTCGAGGATGGGAGGGTTTGATACTCACATACTTGCCGACGGCGGCCTTGTCGTCTCGGATGATGTAGCGCATCTTCTCTAGTGGTGCAGAGCCAGTAGACGGAGAAGGATATAGAACAGATGGTGGTAGAGCTAAGGAGAGACAGGCTCCAACCGGCTCAAACACTATATACGAAGCCCCCATCCTAGCCGCTCATCGGTTCACAGGCCAGTTGAAAGTCAAATCAGATACCGGTGCTCACTTGGAGTCCGATTACGTTGTGGCTGGTTGTGGCGGAACGCGAGCTGCCGAGGGCGAGACCGGGAATCAGTGCGGCTGGAGAAGATTTGAGGATGAGCTGAGGGCCGAGCTCGAGCTCGGTCGGGATGGGATGCGGGGATGCTCTGCCGGGAAGGGCAGAGTCTGACAGGCGCTTGAACTAAGCTCGGCGGCTCGGCGCGCTCGGACCGACGAGCGAGAGGTTGACCGATTTGGGCGGCCAACTGTTTGGCGCGGCCCACGAGCTGCGTTGCAAGCGGCGTGCATCCGCCGAAAACAGCGAAATCCAATTTGGCTCTTTTGCGAGCATGACGGTGCAAACAAGGTTCAATCAGGGCAGCGTGGGCACTTCGGCGGATCCATGCGTTTAGAATTCGCCGACCGAGATGTAGCCGTGGGGGTTTGCCTGCCAGATGATCTGCCATTGGCTCCTCGCACCGCCGCTAGCATCGTGGCGCTGGCATGGCGTGGCATGGCTTAGCATAATCGGCAGAACCTGGCATTCTGCTGCTCTGCCACCCCGCAGGCAACCATAGCGATGGCGGTCGGCACTGTGGAAAAATGGATGGAAATTCGTGTTATTTTGGTTCGGGCCAGCAGGCGGGCAGAGCAGGATCGCATCGAAATCAAATCGGCGGTGGAGCGAGTTGCAAGAGAGTGAGGCCGAGGAGGCTCTCTCTCTCTCGCGTCGGTCGCCCGGCCCGCCGATGGACGCCGTGAGCTGCAGGCCTCAGCCGGCCAAGCGCGAAATGGCTCGGCGGCCAACAGCGAGATGCACGCCCCGCAGCAATTCAGCCCGAGCAAAATAACTTGCCGCCACACCACATCTACAGCACAGCACAGCACGGCACAGCGCGTGGGGGTTGTGGATGTGTCACTCCTCGCACCAACCTTGGCTCAACGATCCCTTGCCCGGCCATCTTTTCGCCATCGCTCCTCCTTGCTTTCTCCTTCACCATCGGCACTCGCTCCTTCCCTATCCACACACACTGCGTCCATCGCACACGCGCACGCTCTCGACAATCTCATCTCGGCCCCCTCGGCCCCTTGTCCATCTCCCTCATCGGCCATCTCTCTCCGGACCGCTGTGCCCCTCCTCGCATCCGCCCGGCGCCTACTCCGTCGATCTTCCCTCGTGCCGCCGATTCTTGGCAGGCGCCCTTGTGCGTGGCTCCCAAGGTAGCGCTCCCTCCGCTCCTTTCGCCCTGCCATTCACCTGCACCGTCTGTATTGGCACCGCATCGCGCTTTCGTCGTCCGACATATCAACCGGCCATCTCTCAACTTCCTCTCCTCTCATCGCCCACCGATCCCACTCTCACGATCCTATCACGACGCTTGCACATCTAGCGGCTACATCGCGGCGCATCCTTCCACGTCTCCACTCGACAATCGACTCGCCTTTGCCGTGACTTCATATCTGCCCCTATGGAAGCAGGGCCATCATCAGCGGTGCTGCCTCCGCGCTCTGGCGACGTGGTGCTCTGCGTCGATGCCGGTGGCACCAAGACGCTCGCCGTCGCCGCCTCGGTCGACTCCAAACAGACCTTCGTCGGTCAGGCCGGCTGCGGCAACTGTGCGACGCTCGGTCTCGAGGCTGCTAGCCACGTCATCCTTCGCGCAGTTCGTGGTGCATTGATATCCGCCGGCTTCGGTACCTTCTTCGACCTCATCGAGGCAGGCGAGGCCGAAGGCATCACCACGCCGCCGCTCTCGCTCTCGGACAACGATGCCTCTTCCGCCGACGGCGATGGCGAGCTGCACTCGACGCGACAAGCCTCCACCAACGTCCGCCGTCCGCGCGTGCGCGCCATCTGGATCGGTTCCGCTGGACTTTCGTCTTCCGCAGTGATCGGCAACTATCGTCAGCAGCTCTCGCAGCTGTTGCAGGAGTATCATCTTGCGGACGACTCGACGCCCATCTGGATCACCAATGACGCCGTCTTGCTCTCGGCACCCATGCTGCGCGATGCATCCACACAGTCGTGCGTCTGCCTCATCGCAGGTACCGGCAGTGCGGGCTTTGCGTTCCAGCGCACCTCGTCGCCATCCAAAGCTGCATCCGCCATCGACTCGGCACCCGCGCCAAGTTCAAGCGAGAACGAGGATCTGCCTGGCCTCACGACGGTGAGCAAGACGGGTGGGTGGGGATACTTGCTCGGTGACCGCGGCAGTGGCTGGTCGATAGGTCTTTCCACCATCCAGCTCATGCTCACACGCGAGGAGCAACGCCAATTCCACCCCCTGCCGCTCACACACTTTGAATCGGCGGTGCTGCGTGCACTCGACGTGTCGACGCCCATCGAGCTCATCTCGGCAGCATACCAGGATCGCGTCTGTGCTTCGGGCGGCAACTTCTTCCACGCCGAAGACGCGCGCAAGCGCTGGCTCGCCGAAACCACGCGCGTTGTGTTCGAATACGCCTTCGACGACCAAGGTCGATCCGGCAGCGAGCTCGCCACCCAGCTGCTCAACCAGGCCGTGGGCGAGTGCATCGACTCGATCGCAAAGCTCTGCTGCCCAGCAGACAGGATCGTGCCCAACAAGTCGACGCTCGTTCTGGGAGGAGGGCTGTGGTCCAACAGGTCGTTTTTGGATCTGCTCGTCCACATGTGGAAGGCACAGGGGAGGACGCCGTTCAAGAACATCCATGTCGTCAAAAGCCCCGCACACGAGGCGGCGGCGTACCTCGCTCAAAGGTTCCTCGACATCCAGTGCGAGACCGAGTAACGCTCAAAGCAATACCAAATGCAAATGGACACTGGGTCAATCGTGTGCGCTGTCAGAGTGGGCATCGGGCTGCACGTGTGGCATTGGATGAGCAGCGTGAACTAGGGGTGGAAGTGCGTTGTTTCGCCAGCGGCATCTCTGAATGCCTTTTCGATCTGGCCGTTTGGCAGGGCGCGCAAACCCATGCTTGCGCCGTGCCTCTCGAAGCGTACGTGCCGATTTGCGTCCAACCTATCCCTCAGATACCCTCTGAACACGTCTGGCCTGCTGAACCTAGGCTCATGCGGCAGGGCATGGGCCTTCCATACCTGCTCCCACTCTGGTGTCTTGATCCCCTCCTTGGACCAAGGGTACTTTCTGGTGATCTTGCTCGCGGGTGGTCCGTGGGCTAGCATGGTCGCGTAGTCTCCGAACCTCGCCCTCGTCGCAAAGACGCGCTGCATGTACTCGCCCACGTCGCCAAACTCTTCCGTCCGCAGGACCATCCCCTCGTGTCTCGGATCGGGTTTGATCGAGATCCCTCGGCGTGTGGCAGTGTTGTAGATGTGAAATCGGCCAAAGGTCGCCAGCGCCTCGTCCAGCGACACTTTGGCAACGCTCGAACCTCGGTCCGCAAAGATAAATATCGGCGCCCCCGCCATAAAGGATTTGTCCCCAAAGACGCTCGAGACCGCCTGGGGAGAGATCGCCCGGACAGCGCTCGGAGAATAGACTCCCTGCATGACCTGATCGAAGTTCAAGTTCGCTCCGCCTCGAAGCTGTGAAGCCGCAAAGCCTGGCGGAGAGGAACCGGATGCAAAAGCAAATACCAATACCAGTGCAATGACCACAAGGATCTGCATGGCTCGAGCTAGAGCCAACATTGCTGACCTCGCTTTGCTTCGTCGACGGACAATAACCACTGATGAGCACGTTGTCAGACTTTGAGGCGCTTCTTTATATTGCACCAGGCCTTCTCGCTAAATGAAGCATGCCTTGGCACCGCTCGTGTTGATCAGCGACGTTGTCACATCCCGCGTGTGCCAAATGAAGATGACATCCCACCATCCCACATTATCTCAACGTGTGGACACAAAACACTTTGAATGCTGCCTGTTTCAGCCAACGTGACCACGCATGAAGCCATCTTCATCTAAACTCTTGCCGTCTAGCCATTCCAAGCCGGTCCACACCAGCATTATGAAATACGGGGATGCGTATATAGAGAGCAGTATGATACAAGGAGTGCGAAAATGCGGATGTCTAGGAGCAAGTTATAGGGGACGGACGAGGACGTGGAAGTGGGCTAGCGAAGGTACCGACTGTAAGCTGGGCGGGTTGGCGAAGAAGACCACCTCGCATCTGTCCAAGTCCCAGTGCTTTTCTACAAACCCGACGATCTCCCTACATGCGTTTTGAAGAGCACTCTGCACCTTTGAAGCTCCATCTTGTTCGGCACATTGGGCTATGAGGCTGAGCAAGTCTGGTACATGCTGTGCGTGGTCTTGTAATGTGGGTACGACGAGGCGATTTTTCGATAGCGATCCGCATAGACCTCGCTTTGCCACCACTGCCCATGCAGCCTCCTCGACCGCCTTATCCTTGCCTTCGACTAGGCTGCGGTGCAGAATCGGGCGGTAGGACCAGACGACGTTGTGGGTCACATCCGTCGGGACCGAGTAGGGCCAGTCGTTGACCAGGATCTGACACTCTCGACCTGGCTCGAAGGCGCTCTGAAAACACACCTCTGCGGTGCTCGCTTCAGCAGGTGGACTGATGAGGTACGTGGCAGTAAGGCGTTCGGCGAGGATGAAGGACTGGACAGAGCCGTAGGAGAGCTTGACGCTGTCCATCCAGGCGAAGTACTCGCGCAGGTCGTCGGGATGGCGCGAGAGCCGCTGCAAGTTGCCACTGCTCACGATAGCCACCAGCTCGGCCCAGGTGAACAGCGGCAACCGCTCGGCTTTTGTGCAGCGCGAAGAGGATGGTAGGCGTTGCGCCGAGAGCGTTGCGGCTAGATCGCCATCGCGTGTGCCGCGTAGGATGAGCTGCGATGGAGCGGTCGCCGCTCGTGTGGATGAGTACGTCGTCGAGACCAGCATCGTAACAGTACTAGCGGAAAGGTGGTGATGGTGATCAAGAGGCAGCCCTTCGCGATCCAGACCAAACTCAGTGCTAGCTCGTCTTTGGGCTTATCTTGGCAGTCCACGCTGAGCGGCAAGCGGAAGCAGCACGTTTCTGGCAAAGTCACGCCGCGGAGGCATGGCCGGATAATCGCCGCGCCAGCCTTCCCGAACAGGCGGCATGCGAGGTCATCTTTCGACGCAGCTGGCACCGTGATTTCATCGCAAAGCTGCCAGAGCCTGCCAGAGCAGCTCCGATAGCGCAATGCACACAAAGTTGAGGGCTGACAAGCGCGACGAGAGCGCGGTGAGGCTTGGAATCGAGGCACGGCGGACCGCGGGCATCTGTCCAAGTCTGCCGGGCGCTAGCGATTTTTTTTGGCGCGAAGTGGCGGAACGGCGCCATCGGTCCGAGCCCGACCGACGAGCCTCGGCGACCCACACCGATCCACCCGCCACCTTCACCTCAACCGCACCGGTAAGCTCCCTCGCTCGCCACGTTCTCTCGGCTGGACGGAGCTGACCCACCAAGTCTCGCAGACCGGGAAGCCGCCTCCACACATGCCAACCTCGAAGGTCGCAACCACCTCGGCGGTTTGTCCGGCCTTGTCTCAGGCGTGATGGACGAGCACTCGCCGCTAGGTTGAATAAAACATTCGCCGGAGCCAAAACTAGTCCTTCGACCACCATCCTCGCCCCGACGACGAACGAACCATGCCAACATCAACTGCAAGCACCTCGAACGGCCGCGGCGGGCTGCTGCGCTTTACCAACTGCCAGGCGCTGCTACCGGACGGCACGCTGCCTGCCGACATCACCACCTACTCGCTGCACGTCGACGCTTCGCTGGGCAAGATCATCGATGGTCAGGCAGCGTTCTTTGACTCTCACGCCGCATTTACACAGACGATCGATCTCGACGGCGACTTCCTCGTGCCGGGCTTTATCGATGTTCAGATCAACGGCGGATACGGCGTCGACTTTTCGGAGCTCGACGAATCCAATCCGGTGGACGCGGAGAAAAAGTATCTTGGGGCACTCGATCTGTTTGCAAAGAGGATCCTGGAGACGGGAGTGACGAGTTTTGTGCCGACGATCATCACGCAGAAATCCGAGGCGTATAGAAAGGTATGTTGGCGTCCCGCTGTTCGTCGTTCGCGGTGATGCTGACTGGGGTTTGGTTTTGTTTTGGGGTAGATTCTGCCATTGTTGGCGCCACGTTCACGCAAGGGGCAGGCGAGTTCGCTCGGCTGGCACTGCGAGGGACCTTTCTTATCGCCGCACAAGAAGGGGGCGCATTGTTCGTCGCTCATCCGCACTGCCGAGGCGGGAGTATCTTCGCTCGAGCAAGTGTATGGCAGCGGTGCGGGTGGCTTGGATATGGATGGTGCTGTGAAGCTGCTCACGCTCGCACCCGAGGTCGAAGGGATCCTTCCATCCATCCCAGCGCTGACTTCGCGCGGGGTGACTGTATCCATCGGCCACACTGCGAGCGATATCGACACGGCACTTGCAGCCAAAGAGGCAGGCGCGCGATTTATCACGCACCTCTTCAACGCCATGGGTAGTTTCAACCACCGCGATCCAGGTGTCATTGGTCTGTTGGGCGATAGCGAGACGGATCTCGAGACGACCCTGCCCACATGGCACGGTACACCTCGAAAAGGAGCGAGCACGGTGCAGACACGCAAACCACGTCCGTTCTACGGCTTGATTGCGGACGGCTTCCACTCGCATCCGTGCTCGGTGCGGATGGCATACTCGGCCCATCCCGACGGATGTGTACTCGTATCGGATGCCATGCCGTGGATGGATCCAAACAAACCCGATGGAGTGTACCCCTGGAGAGACGGTCAGGAGGTGCAGAAGCAGGGTAACAAGGTCACGCTCAAGGGCACCGATACCCTTGCCGGTAGCGTCGTTCCACTGTCGGACTGCGTGACGAATCTGGCGAGATACGCGGCGGTGCCCCTCCAGACTGCAGCCTACTGCGCTTCAAGCACACCAGCATTGATGCTCGGCATCGACAAGGTCAAGGGATTCCTCAGGCCCGGATGCGATGCAGATCTCGTGGTGCTCGACAAGCGAACCGGCCAAGTCAAACAGACCTGGGTAGCCGGCAAACTCGCCTGGAGCCGCAAGTAAATGGAAGCCGTCGGTATGCCGCTTTTGTGTGCCTTATTTTTGTACTCGTATTTTTTACACCTCGTCATATTCTCGTTCATATGAAATCCTTGCACTGCCGGTCAACAACTCCATAGCAAAGATAGATTTACAAGTTGGCAAAAGAGAGTATACTGCGATCTATGCCTGTCAACAAAGCAAGACGGGATTAAACGCAAGCACAAGATCTACTGGAAGACAATGTCGTCGTAGCCGCCGTACTTTGCCTGGACGAGGTCGTACCAGTAGTTGGTCCTCATCCTCCAGGGGCCCGTGGTGGCGGCCTTGGGGAGCTCGCTCTCGGCCTTCTTGACGTAGGTGGAGGTGAGGTTGAGCAGCGGACCCTCGGTGAGCTGGTCGCGGTTCGAGGGCTTGGGGACGGCCATGGACTTGTGGTACTTGTCCATGTGCTTGACGAGCCTGACGACGTACTGTGCGGTGCAGTCGGAGCCGAGCGTCCAGGAGGCGTTGGTGTAGCCGATCGAGATGGCGTAGTTGGGCAGGCTCTCGATCATGCAGCCCTTCCAGACAAACAGCTCGTTGGGCTTGATGACCTTCTTGTCAACGGTGGTTTGAATGTGGCCGCCGATGTGGAGCTTGAGGCCGGTGGCGGTGACGATCATGTCGCAGGGGATGCGCTCGCCGTTCTTGAGGATGATCTCGTTGCTCGTCACCTGGTCAATGTGGCCGGTGGCGATGTGCGCCTTGCCCTCGCGCAGCGTGGTGTAAAAGTCGCCGTCCGGGCAGATGCACAGACGCTGGTCCCACGGGTTGTAGCTCGGCTTGAAGTGCGGGTCGAGCGGGATGTCCTTGGGCAGCTGGCTTTTTGCCATGACGCCGAGGATGCGCCTGGCGACGCCGGGGAAGGTGCGGAAGATGTGGTAGGAGGCGTAGATGCGCGCAATGTTCTTCTGGCGGATGAGGAAGGCGGCCAACCTGCGCGGGAGGACGGCGCGCATGACCTTGGCGATGGGATCGTACTTGTCGAGCGAGACAATGTAGGTGGGGGAGCGCTGGACGAGCGTGATGTCCTTGGTGACGTTGGCCATGGAAGGGATGAGGGTGATGGCGGTGGCGCCCGAGCCGATGACGGCGACGCGCTTGCCGCGGTAGTCGTCTTCGGTGACATTCCAGAACTGCGGGTGGACGACCTTGCCCTTGAAGTTCTTGATGCCGGGGATGTCGGCCTCGAGGGCGGCGTGGTAGTCGTAGTAGCCGGTGCAGGTGTAGAGGAAGCGCGAGCGGAACTGCTTCTGCTGGCCGTTCTGCTCGGCGGTGACGAACCAGCATCGCTGCTCGGACGACCAGTCTGCGTTGGTGACGGTGGTCTTGAAGTGGATGTTTTGGGTGATGCCGTTCTCGTCGGCGACCTTGTTGAGGTAGGTGACGATCTCCTTGCCCTCGGCGATGTCGGCGCCGGTCCACTCCTTGAAGGCGTAGCCAAAGGTGTGGAGGTCCGAGTCGGAGCGGATGCCGGGGTACTTGAAGAGGTCCCAGGTGCCGCCTAGGTTCTCCCTGCCCTCGAGGATGGCGTACTTTTTGTCTGGCAGCTCATCCTTGATGCGGTAGGCGGCGTTGATGCCCGAGATACCGGCACCGACGATGAGGAAATCGAGCACGTCGGAAGTGTCGTAGTTGATCGAGCCCATGATTGGAGATGCTTGCAGTGTAGCAGCAAGTTGGAGGATAGAAAGGGGGATGGTCGAAACTTGTGGGGATGAAGAGGAATGGATGGAAGGAGCGGTGATGGCAGATATATGTGATAGCGATGCAAGTGTATCAGAGGGGAAGGCGCAAGCGTCGTGCATGCATGTGTGGTTGCGGCTACGACGTCTGGCTGAGCGTAATTGGAGCGAGGCTGCGGAGGCTGCGAGCATGTGAGAGTGTGAATGCCCAAGTCTGTGTGGCAAGGCGGATGCTCAACGAGGTCACCGCTCTCTGCCTCGCGCCAGCTTGGGTGATGCAGACACCAAGCGCGCGAACCGAGCGCGCCATAGCTGTCTCTGAGCCGCTTGAGCGCCGCTTGAGCGCCGTTTCAGCGCCGTTTCAGCGCGGGGCGGAAGAATGACGGATAGCCAAACCGGATGGAAATTCTCGGCTAAGGCACACAAAAATGGGCGCGCAGCCGCAGCTTGTTTAGCGCAGCGGTGACCGAGGTTGCCCAGACAAAGGTCGGTTACCACCGTCACTACCTCCTGCCAAACTCATGCTGAACCCTGATCCCCGCCCCCAGGTTGGCATGGTTGTGAGTCTGGACTGGATGTGGTGACCTTGGTGAAGATGTTGCCACTTCATTATTCTCATTCTACTCGAAATGATTGCGAAGACATCAACAACAGTTGAGCTACAGCTGTTCGATGCAGCAAGCAGTTGTGCATCCGAAAGCGGAAATCGCAGGCTCGCGCGACCTGAGGCCCGGTGCTGTGGCTCTCTTGCTTTGGAGCCCTTCCTTTTTTTTTTGCGGGGTACGCGCCTGATCTGCGCCACTCGCTCGGGCAATTTCACAGCACCGAAAAGCACCCAAAAGGTTGCGGTTACCGCCTGCGAGAATTCTCGTGTGAAACCCGCGCAGCCCACGACTCCTCAGCCGCGCCTTCTCTCGGCCGCACGGAAGCCTCCTCCCTCCACATCCACGCCGCTGCTTCAGAACTGCCTCAGAACCAAACCCTGCAGCTTCGGACGGTGGTGGACACCTTTGGCTGAAGGCTCACGGGTCAAACACATGTCATATTTGGCTGCTTGCGATCGACGTTCTTCGGAACAGCTCGTGTCGAACGCTTCCCGGCGGTACTGGACAGCAGTCGGTCACGGCGTGGTCGAATGCATGGTGCGGAAGGGTGGATAGCCGTCCACTGCCAAGCTGGACGTATGTACATCCCAGTCGAGCTCCTGGACAAAGCTCTCGCCCATGCTGCCACCCGTTTCCGGACCGCGGTCATCGTGCTCGTCTCGCTTTGCTGTCGAGGCCTGATTGGTTCCAGAGTGGCTCGTTTGCGCGCCAGGGAAGATGGTGTGGGGGCCAGACTGGCGCACGGCGTCCTTGATCTCGAAGCTGAAGCTGCCCGTGGGCGATGCGGTGGTGGCGCAGCTCGTGCGACGCACCGTGTGCAGCGTGCTGTTGCTAAAGCGGGAGCGCAGCTCCCGTTCCTGACGCGAGACTGCCGAGTTTGGAACACTCAGTTCACCCCCATGAGAGCGAGGTGCTTCGAGGTATACCGAATCGTGGCTGGTCGGACCCACAATGCCCTCGGTCTCGATGTAGATCGCCCCATCCGCATCATCCTCCGCACCATTCGCACGGCGGAGAGCGGTGCGGAAGCTCGTGCCTGCTTTCGACATGGGCCGAGCAAGCGTCGCCGTGTTGGGTCGGTCACGGATGACGAGCTGAGAACCCTTGCGCGTCATCTCGATCTCGCGACCCTTGGAGCTCGTAGGTCGCCCTTTGGAGCTGTGTGGTCGCGATACCGTTAGCCGCATTCCTCCCACAGTATCGCGGGCCCGGTGGGAATCGCGATCCATTGAGCCAGAACCGGTAGGACATGCTTTGCCAAACTCGCTGATGTTGCCGGGCGCAGTGAGCGGACGTGCCACCTCGTCTCCCCGCGGCCGTGTCGGAGACCCTTCGTACCGCGGAGTGCTGGGCGACAGCAACCCATCGCGGCCATGCGTGCACATCTCAAAGCGCGTCGATGTGCCCGTAAGGACCTCCTGCACCTCGGCGATCGAATCGAGCGCACGCGGCTGTACGATCGTCGGCATCGCCACGCGTCCCGAGTCCATCCCTCGCTGGCCAGCAGCGGGACTTTTCCGGTCCAAACAGGCTGAGGCGGCATGCGACATGGGCTTCTCGCATGTCAAAGCGGCTTTGGGAGGTGTGATGCTAACCAGGGTCTCGTTCGAGTCGGCGTGCGCGGCATAAGCTCCTGGCCTCTCCAACCCCGGAGTGTGCGAGTGCTCGGCCAGCCTGCCGTCCAACGAGTGCAGACGCTGCGACCAACTTCTCGTGAGCTGGCACGAGTTTTTGCCTTCCGTGTCGCTCGTTCGCTTGCGTCGGTAGCGACGAAAGAGCCACATGATCGCGATCAACACCGTGGCGAGCACAACGGCACTGCTGACCACTGCCACCATAGTGTGGTGCGACCGATCTCCACCAGCGCTCGGATCAGCAACAGCACCCGAGCTGGGCTGCGCGTCAACAGGCGTCGTCCCATTAGAACTGGCGATGGGCGGAGAAGGCACTGATGGCTGTGTCCCCTGGGCTACTGGAAGTGGAGAGACATTGGCACCCGAATGAGCGGGAGCAGACGGCAGATTCGAATTGACGGGGGCCGGGGCGCCGGAATGGTCTGGAGCCGGCGGAAGGCTGGGATCGGGCGCGGCGCCCGAGTTGTCAGGCGCCGGTGGCAGCGTCACGTCTTCTGCTGATGTGGCATCGTCAACTACGGCGTTGAGTGCGTCTTGCTCAGCAAGACCCGTATCGTCACGCTTCACCATCCTCACCCATCCAGCAGGCCTTGACGACGACGTGCTTGCCCTTGCCCGGCCTAAACGCGCGCGAGGTGCAGCACGGCGAGGCAAAGCTTTGGCAAGACGCACCGGATCGTAGGCATCGTGTTGCTTGCGCTGCGCTGCGAGGATCTTCCTGTAACTTTGTCGGTTGACATCTTGCAGCGGCATGATCCCGCGCCCAGTTCTGACTTGATGATGAGCGCAAGGAATGGATCTGAACGAATGTAAAGGTGTGACGGGACAATCAGAGAGAGTGTAAGAGGACCTGGGCCTACCAGAGGAGAACAGGTGGTGTGCCAGGGACGAGAAAGGCGTGCATCATTCGGGACGAGGACCGAGCGAGCTACTCGTTGCAGCTTGCAAGTGCAGCAAATCGCATGGCTGGTCGGAGGTGCGTGCCACCAACCATCCCACCCAACACCAAACCCACCTTGGCTTTCCCGCACCGCCACCCCATTTCAGCTCAATCCACATACGCGCCCACATGACGACACAGCTGTCTCTACACACGCAGCACACGCATGTCAAGCGCAAAGTTGATGGCATTGTTTGCTTGCTACACAGCCGCAATCGGGAGGCAAAGATCAGGCGAGGGTCTTGTTGAAAAAGTCGGCGAGACGCTGGTAGACGTCCTGGAAGTTCTTCTTGTTGCCCTCGTCCTTGAGGTCGGCCCTGGCAGCCGCCCAACCGTGGTGGGATTCGCCGTAGTACTTGTACACGCACTGGCTGGCAAAGTCCTTCTTCTGGATCTCCTTTTCAAATTCCTCGACGCTCTTGATGTCCTCGTCCTTGGAGGGGAAGTTGGCGACGGGCACGGTGAGGCTGGCTGCATCCTTGGCATCCACCATGGCAGGATGCACCTGTGCGACCGAGCTGAACTTGGTGCCGGCACCGCCGTTGAGCACCGAGAACTTGCCGCCCCAGCAGAAGCCCATCAGACCGAGCTTGGTGGCGCCGTCCTTCTGCAGGTCGGCGACGACGGCGTCCAGATCGGGCTTGCGCGCCTGGAAGTCACCGGCAGCTCCGAAGAAGGCCTGGAGCGCCTGCTTCTTCTCGTCCGTGTTGGGCGGGTAGTACTCCTGCGGGAACGGCTTGCCGCGGAAGAAGTCGGGCAGAACAACGCGCGCCTTGGTGGCCTCGGCGAGCACGTCAACACCCTGCTTGGTGGTGGGCCACAGTCCAAAGATGTCGTACACCACCACAATCACCTTCTTGGCATCCTTGGGGCCGGCAACGTACGTGTCCAGACCACCCAGCTTGAGCGTCTCGCCCTTGGGAGAGCTGTGTGCGCAAAAAGCGATCGCTACAAGTCAGTACTCGATCGCTCTGGCTGGTGGGTGGGATGGTCAACTTACTAGTCCGACTGGACGGGGGGGATGGAGCAGCAAGCCTCGTTGGTGTTGTGCGTCGTCATCGTTGCAAGTGGTATGTGGGTTGTGGGTCTGCAAGCGTTGATGTGGGAAGTACTGCTCAGCGTCTTGTCTCCAATTTGCGGTTACCGGTAGCAGGCCGCTTGCACTGGGACATGCGCCTGCCTTCAATGTAGCTGCTGCGCTAGACGTCGAAGCAACTCGGCCAGCATTACTTTGCACCGAGGTTCGGGTGGCCAACAAGCCACGGTGCATGGCGGCGGTGCAAGGTGCGTATCGAGGTGACCACTTACGGGAATGAAATCTTAACTCAACTTGATGTTCTTTAGAGTGCAAGTGGAAAAGGAGGGCAAGTATATATATGAGATGCCGCCGGGGCATGCGCAGACTGGCGCTGCGATCGAGCCAGACGAGCCGGTCGACGGCAGGAGTGGACACTCGTTGGCTGCACCTCTGGCGGGCTTACAAACCCGCAGTGCGGCTCCTTGCAAGGACGATCTCTGCTCTCGTGCGGCGTTTAGTAGCATCCGCGGGCCTTTGCAACCTCCACTTTTTCGGGGCGCAACTCCAGCCGATGGTTTTCCTCTCTGCTAGAATTCCAACAGCTTCGGCGCACGTACCACATGGCTTTTTTTTTGGACCGTTTTGGATTGCCGTGACGCTGTTGCCTCGCCAAAGGTTCCCGGTTTCCCCTTCCTGCTCGCGACGCAGATAGACATCATCGTCGGCTCCGAGCTGAACTCCCTGAGCTGGATGCTGCTTGCCGGCGGTAATGCCTGCAGGATCGGCATCCTGCCTCTTGCCAAAGGCAGTTCGAGCTCAAAAGCCGGGTCCGAGTATCGCCGAACGCTCTGCGTGTTACCCTCAACCAGAACAGTCCCTACTCAGACCCGGACAACGAGGATGAGTTCATGCATGGATTCAGACGTGACAATGGACGAAGCGGTCTACTGGGCCTTGGCGGCATCTTCGCGCATCATGTGCGCCGCCTTCTCACCAACCGCATAGACGGCCGACTGGATGTGCGACGAGACGTGGATGGGGATGATGGAGGCATCGGCGACACGCACGTTGGCGGTGCCGTACACCTTGAGCCTCGCATCCACCACGCCGCCCTTGTCGCGCGGCATCATGGAGCAGCTTCCGATCGGATGGTACTCGGTGCTGGTGACGTCCTTGGTAAACTCGCGGAAGTCGTCGTCCGTCTTGCACTTTTCCGGACTCGGATCCTGCCTCGCCACGGTGATGTCGTTGAGCGGCGAAGTGGCGGTGATGGTGTCGCAGTACTTGACCGCCTTGGACAAGATTTCGAGGTCGGCATCCACGCTAAAGTAGTTGGCGTCGATCTTGGGCGCTTGCTTGGGATCCGACGACGCAACGTGGATGCTTCCGCGCGAGAAGGGTTGCTGCAGACACGCGAGGATGCTGTAGTACTCCTGACCTGGCTCGGGCGCCGAGAAGGTGGCAAAGTAGCCTGGCGTGAAGATGAACTCGGTGAAGGGGCACTTGTCATCGTCCAGGCGCGCAAGTTGCAGCTGCACCGTCTCGCGCACTCCGGCCGAGTGGCGGCTCCAGTCGATGTTGGACACCTCCTTCTTGATCTTGGCAATCTCATCGGCCGAGAGGTACTGCGAGAGAGGCACATAGGCGAAGCCCGAGATGATCGAGGCGATGATGCCGCGGTCGTCACCTCCGGCGGCGTACTGCTCCATGGCCGCCTTGGCAAAGTCGTCCTGGCGCATCTTGTCCCACGTCGTGTGACCCGGCTTGAGCTTGAAGGTGGTGGTGGTGTACAGGTGATCCTGCACATTTTCGCCCACGTCGAGCTCGATGCGCTGCTCGATACCCGCCGCCTTGAGCACGTCCGCCTTGCCGATGCCCGAAAGCTCGAGCAGGTGCGGGCTGTTGATGGTGCCACCGCTCACCACCACCTCCTTGCGCGCCTTGACCGTGTAGGTGGCGCCGTCCACCGAGAACTCGACGCCCGAGGCGACCAGGTCACCTGCGGCGTTCTTGGCATCGGCGAAAAGGATCTTGTGAGCCAGAGCGCCGGTGATGACCTTGAGGTTGGAGCGCTTGGCGTTGGGAGCGTAGTAGGCGCTGGCCGAGTACGAGCGCACGCCGTTCTTGGGACACAGCGTACCCGGCGAGACCCAGAAGCCGGTGTTGCTGCCGGCCAGTCCGTCGCGCACATTGGCGAGGCCGAGACTCTTGAGCGCGTCGAACCAGGGTCGCTGTGCTTCGGTGTACCACTTGCTGTACGAGGTCTGGACGGGGCCCTCGGAGCCATGCACCTCTTCGTCGTACGTGGCGAGGTGTGCGTCTTGCAGCTGCTTCGACGGCTTTTCGAGCGTGGCGCTCTTGCGCGCAAAGTTGGCGTAGTCGTCCCACGACCATCCTGCATTGCCGAGCTTGCCGATGTCGTCGTACTCGCCCTTGTAGCCGCGCTGCCAGACGAGGAAGTTGAGCGCACTGCTGCCGCCGAGCACCTTGCCGCGCGGCCACGCGTACTTGCGCCCGTTCGAGTGCTGCTGCGGCTCGGTCTCGTAGCACCAGTCGTAGTCCGGGTTCATGGGCGTTTGACCAATGAAGGCCGGGTAGTTGATCTTGGGGCACTCGGGACGCCACAGACCCGCTTCGATCACACCCACACTCACCGAGGCGTCCTCGGACAGACGCGCAGCCACTGCGAGACCTGCGGTGCCGCCGCCGACGATGACATAGTCGAACTCGGTGAAGTCGGTGGGCTTGACGCCCGTGTCGGTGTAGGGAGCAGCGGCTGCCATGATGAACGGGGAATCGGGTGGCGTAGGAAAGGATGGAGACTAGGGCACCAGATGCACAGTTGGCGAGCAGGGGTAGAGTCAGACGACGAGTGCGCTCAGACTTTATATTCGAGGGCCGGTGCGGGACCATGTGCGGGAAGCACAGCTCGGCGGGGCTAGAGCTTGCTTGCGGGCCATCCAGGGTGCAGGGGTGGCGGTGAGCGTGCGAGCGAGGCCGATATTCTTCGCGCGCTCCCACGACGGTGCGTCTTGGGCAGCGCTGCACCCTGCGCACGGTGCACGGCGCACGCATGCATGGCGCAGCATGCCAACAAGCGCTGGCGGCAATCGCTCGTCCGACGCCACGGGACGCGCAGAGCCGAGCGTCGAGTGTTCGCCGAAAGCGACCCGAGCGCCCAGCAGTGCTTCTTTCCGCTCGTGCAGCAAAGCGAGCCTGTGCACCTCCTTGCTGCAGAAGCACTGTGAAGCCTCGCGTGAACGCCGCCGGTCGACACTCGATTCTGCAAAACCACTCGAGCCTCGTCTCAGCCACCTGCTCTTGCTTTGTTCGCTTCCATTGATGTCAGTCCCGCCAACACGATGCGCATGCGCCATCGACAAGCTCATGAGGATGCAGGCGTCTGCCGAGCCACAGCCTAGCACAGGCCTCCTTGCACTTCCAACGCGCGCAGAGCAGCCGATTTTTTCATCGCATTTCCCCACCCCAAATTTAAGCTCGACTCTCGTGGCGTGCCTCTCTCCCCTGCGCATTCTACAAGACCCGTCGAGACTAGCCAAGCGCGCAGTGAGACACAGATACGACTCGAGCCGAGAGGGGATTCATCCGCGACTTTACCCCGCGTCCATGCTTCTGCCGTAATAGCCGTTGCCGCGACTTCCCACCATCGTCTCAATGTTGCCGCGACTTCCCACCGTCTCTGCGACGTTGCCGTGACTGCCCGCCACAGCCATGATGATGGATTTCATATCTTGTTTGTTTCAACGCAAGTGTGATTTGCTTGCGATGCGTGGGACACGGGGTGCCCCACACTTCATTGCTGGCGCTGCGCATCGTACAGCAGGGCAGCGTCCATGAGCACCTGCGCACCAATCGCACTGCGCCGCAGCCACACGCAGAAACGAACAGCCCGATTCATGAGGTCAGCCTCCTCTCCCCACCCATATCGAGCGCACAACGTTGCTACGGTACTCACCAGTCTTCCGGCGACGAATACTCCCTCGGATTGTGCGAGATGCCGTCCTTGCTGGTGATAAACACCATCGACGAAGGGCAGACCTTGCTGGTCGAGCATGTGTCGTGGCCTGCGCCGCTGTAAATTTCCACGCCTGCGTCGCTGCCGTAGTTGGCCTCGACCGCCTTGCGCACGCTGCCGATGCAGTCGGGATGGAACACGATCGCAGGGCTGTCGAACGTCTCCACCCACTCGACGCTGCAGCCCTTTTCGCTTTCCTCCGCTGCGATCCGCTGAGCTGCTGCTTCGATCTCGCTGCAGAGCGCGGCGAGCTTGCTTGTCGAAGGATGCCGCACATCCAGCGTGAAGAACACGTGGCCAGGACACGTGTTGACGCTTCCAGGAGAGAGGCGCAAAATGCCCTGTTTGTGTCGAAATGTCGGTGATGCCAATGTGTCAGCTGACGCACTTGAGACCTGATTATGCTGTACCTGTAGTGTAACGACTTACCGTGCTTGCGAGACCTTTGTGCTGCTTGGCGATGCGGTTGCTCTCGACAATGATGCGCGACGCGCACAGCATTGCATCCGAGCGCGTGTCGAACGGCGTCGATCCAGTATGGCATTCGCGACCGCGCACGTTGATGTCAAACCATTTGTACGCCTGCCCACCCTGAACGATACCCACCTTCTTGCCCGTCGCTTCCAGAATCGGGCCCTGCTCGATGTGAAGCTCAAAGTGCGCCGCCAGCGGCTTGGCTTCGTGGCTGCACCGCGTCGATCCGAGGAAGCCGATCTTGGCGAGCTCCGACTTCATCGTCAGCGACGCATCCTTGACATCCTGCAGATTCCACGCCTTCTCCAGCGGCACGTCGTGGCACCACACTCCCGAGCCGACGATCGACTGCGGAAAGCGTGCGCCCTCCTCGTTAGTCCAGTTGACCAGCGCCACTGGGTATTCGGTCTCGACACTGTGGTCGTTCATCGTGCGCAGAGCTTCGAGGCCGGCCATCACGCCCAGGATACCATCGTATCGTCCGCCTGTTGGTTGCGTATCGAGGTGACTACCCATCGCCGTGGGTCGACCGTCCTTCTTGCCTTTGCGGATCATAAACATGTTGCCCATCCCGTCCACGTCCACCGAACAGCCCAGCTTCTCCGCCTCCTTCCACAGCCATCGTCGAGCCGTCGCATCGTCCTGGTTGAGCGTCAGGCGCGCCATGCCGGTCTCAAACGGACCGTCACCGTATCGATGTGCCGCTCCCCATTCGCAAGTCTCGTGCAGCGTCTTCATCATCCGATCCGCATTGATCTTGAGACTGCCGGCGCTGTAGAAGCGTGCTGCTGACGGCACGTTAAGCGCCAGCCGTCTGATGCCCGTACTCCTAAAAGGAACTTTTGCAGCTGTGAGCGGTCCCACGATCATCTTGGAGAGTTGAGATGGTTGCTCACCGAAAGCCGTTGTGCCGCAGCTCGGAGCGGTAGAGATAGGCAATCCAGTCCGAAAGTGAGCATGAGTCTGTGCACGGCGGCTAGACGCCGGACAAGACCCCGAAAATGCCGGCAAAGATTTGTTAGATTCAAATGTACGAGGACGTGCCCGGCTTCCGAGCGAAAATTTGGATTTTTGTTGCGCTTTCTCCACTCCGAGCTCCTCCTTCACATGCAAAGTCTGGTGTCTTCCTAAGCTTCGACAACCTCATTCACACTCGACTCTTCCACACTTGCTCCATCATGGGTGCAAAAGCTGATCGTGCACGACATTCATCGGCGAAGTCGGGCGCAGAAGCGCCAGCTTCGTCCGAGGCTTCTTCGAGCAGGAGCGCCTCGCCCGCTGCCGACCATACCGACGATCAAGACTCGGCTTCTGGCAGCGTCTCCGGAAGTGATGATGGCGTCGATGTCGAGAGCGAAGCAGGCGCAGACTCCGAAAGCGATGAGTCCGTACACCAGCCCAAAATCGACGCAGAAAAGGCACGCACCAAGCTGCACCACGTAGCCAAGACGTTGCGCGCCACGGCCAAGAAGACCAAGACGTTCGAGTTGCAGAAGCTCGTCAAGAAGCTCAAGGGCCTGCAGAAGAAATCTTCGCTTGCTGATCAGGCCAAGGCGGCAGAGGCCGAGCTCGAGGCTCTCAAGTCGATTGACATCAACTTGCTCGCCGGCCGCGCGCTCGTCACCAAAATGGTCAAGGCGAAACTTTTGCCCCGCCCCGCCGAGCTCGACGCAGCCACCGACTCGGCTTACCTCTACCTGCCATTGGTCAAAGCAGAAGCGCTTCTGGGCGAGGTCGTGCTCACCGACCCGGTGACTGCGGATGGAGATAGGGCGCTGGAGCGCGCCAAGGCAAAGATCACCTCCTCCAAGGTGCTGGCAGACGAGGTGGGCAAGTTTGTCGACGAGCTCAAAAAGCTCGCCGGCATCGAACCCATTGTAGCCAAGAAGAACGGTGTCGAAGTGGATATCAAAGGCAAGGGTAAAGCAGTAGACCTGGACTCGGATGACGAAGAGGACGACGAGGGACGCGAGTGGTCTGGCTCGGACGGCGAGTCAGGTTCTGACGAGGAGCTTGTTCGCGCTGGGATAGAAGACTCGGACGCCGAAGACGACGATGCGGACGAAGAGGAGCTTATGCGTGTAGGAAAGCAGAAGTTGGCAGCGCTAGGTGATCTTTCGCAGTGGGACGACATGATTGGCAGCGATTCGGGCGCCGAATCCGAGTCCGAGGAAAAAGAGCCTCGCAAGGCAAGCAAGCGAACCGCTTCTGACTCGCACGACAGCAGCGACGATTCGGACAGAGACACCTCGTCTTCCGACGACGACTCGGACGACTCGAACGATTCTGACAGCGACTCCGACTGGGACTCGAACTCGGACTCGGACTCCTCCGACTCGGGATCCTCTTCCAGCGGTGTCCGTTCCAAGAAGCGCAAAGCTACGCGCAAGGACAGATCCTCCAAGCGAGCCAGGCATTCCTCATCCCCGAGCTCGTCCACCTTCCTGCCCTCTCTCGCCACCGGCTTTATTGCCGGGCGGAGTGACGATGAGTGGTCGGACGCCGAAGCCGACCTAGCAGACCGCGATCTGTCCGAACTCAAGGGCGGCAAGAAGGAGCGCAAGAACAGGATGGGTCAACGCGCGCGCAAGGCGCTGTACGAGAAGAAGTACGGCAAGAATGCCAACCACATCAAGATGCGCGAAGAACGCAAGCAGGCCAAGCTCGCGCGACCCGAGCGTCCTGCCGCGGCGGCATCGGGACGTCAACGCCCACCTGCCTTCCAGGCGCCTGCGAAACGAGATGGAGGCTGGGGTGGCCAAGTTGCGCCACTGCCAAAACAGCCAAAACGCCCCTTCGTCCCGCGAAGCCAACCCTCTGCACCAGTTCAGACCCCTGCATCCACCCAACCAAATGCAGCACCGGCGAAACCGACACCAAGTCAGGAAATGCATCCGTCATGGATCGCAAAGCAGAAGCAGAAGGAACTCATGGCACAGGTCAAACCCGAAGGCAAAAAGATCGTCTTTGATTAGAGCTTTGCAATTTCATCTTGCTTGCCGCTTAGCAATGCAGCGAACGGATGGGGAGACAACTAGGATCGACGCTCGGCAATCTTGATGAGGTCGGCGACGACGCCCATGGCGGTGACGTCTGCACCTGCGCCGGAGCCCTGGACGAGCAGCGGACGCGCCGAGTAGCGCTTGGTGTGGAAGGCGATGATGTTGTCCGAGCCCGAGAGCGACGAGGCAAACGGATGCGACGCCGGGTAGGTTTCGAGCGACGCCTTGATCTCGTTGCTCTTGACGTCGATCACGCCGACGTAGCGCAGCACGGAACCGTTGCTGAACGCCTCCTTGTTGAGGCTGTCGTAGTCGCCATCGAACTCGGGCAGGCGCTGGACGTACTCGTCGCCCGAGGCGACATCGGCCAGCGGCGCAGGAGTGAGCGAGTGCGTGGGAACCGAGAGGTAGCCCTTGGGCAGAGCATCCTTGAGCTCCGGCACGAGTCGCGAGAGGATGGCGAGCTTGCGTGCCACGTCCGAGCCCGACAGATCGTCGTTCGGGTGCGGCTCCGTGTATCCGTTCTCTTTGGCAAACTTGACAATGTCCGAGAACTTCTTGTCGCCGCCCTTGGGCGTGGAGAACTCGTTGAAGATGTACGAGAGCGTGCCCGAGAAGACACCCTCGATCTTGGTGATCTCATCGCCCGTGTTGACGAGGTCGACGAGCGTCGAGATGATGGGCAGGCCAGCACCGACGGTCGACTCCTGGTATACGAGCGGGCCCTTGGAGCCCACCTTGTCATTGGTCTTGTACTTGAGGATGTCGTTGTACAGCTCGATGGGGCCGGAGAAGGCCTTCTTGTTGGGCGTAACGACGCTAAGCCCCGCAGCGAGGAACTCGGGGTAGAAGGCAGCCACTTTCTCGTCGGACGTGTTGTCGACCACGGCGGTGTGGCGTCCCGACTCGCGAGTGATCTTCTGCAGCTCGACGACGAGGTCAGGAAGTGCGAGCGCCGAGGTGGAGCTGTTGGCAAGGAGCGTCTTCCAGTCGGCCGAGCCCGAAAGCGAGAGCGGCGAGGTGGGTGTGCTGAGAAGCGTCTTCTTGCTGTTCTGCAGGGCGACCAGGTGGAGCTTGGACGAGAGACCTGCGACGGTGGTGAGCTGCTGGATGACCGACGAGCCGACGAGGCCGACGCCGATGATGGCGACGTTGATTCCCTGGGATGCCGACATTGTAGGTGTTGGGTTGCGTATGGGTGCTGGGGCAATGGATGATGATGAGGAGGACGAATGCTCTGTGATGTTGGCCTGGGAGAGAGTGGGCCAGCCTACACCGAGTCACAGCGTTGCTGCACCCAAAGCACGAGCTGCATGAGGTGCTTTTTCGCTCAAAATGCACAAGCCAGCCCGCAGCCCGCAGCAGCTGGCAGAGGAGAGGCGCGGAAAGTGGCCGAAATCTGGCCTCGTCTTCTTCTTACCGCACGAGACAGTAGTCTCAAACAGCAGCCCGGAAGCCGAGCGAAGCATGTGGAGTTAACTGAAAGCGCACTTCCAATCCGGTCCGCTCTCAAAGCCGGCTTTCTCAAGCCTTTGGCTTCGGTGACAGGCCGCGGTGCCTGACATAAGGTGCCCGTTCCTGCTTCCCTGCGCACATCATACAACAAGAAGCCCCTCATCCCCTTTTCGTCGACCTTGGTTCATCGTTTCGACATCGACAAGTCTCATTCGTGCACCATGTTCACAGGAATCGGTAAGTACCGAAGCGCCAAGTCGAAGCATCTGGCCAACAACTGACCCTCGTACTTGCGACAATCCTCCGCAGTCGAGCTGCTGGCTCCCATCATCGACATCTCGCCGCAAGATGCGTCCAAGTCGGGCGGCGGAGGCTACTCGATGACGATCGGAAACACTGGCGCAATCCTCAAAGACTGCCACATCGGCGACAGCATCGCGGTCAACGGGACCTGCCTCACCGTCACCGAGTTCGACCAAACCAAGGACGGCGGCTACTTCAAGATCGGCGTCGCACCAGAGACGCTCAAAAAGACCAACCTCAGCGAGCTCAAGGTTGGCGATGGTGTCAACTGCGAGCGCGCCATGGATGCCCACACGCGCTTCGGCGGTCACTTTGTGCAGGGCCATGTCGACACCACCGCGCTCATCCGCTCGGTCGTGCCCAACGGCAACGCACTCACCATTACGCTTCGTCTGCAGCACAAGCCCGACTCCCTCCCCTTGCCTTCTAGCCTCTCGCCGTATCTCATCCCCAAGGGCTACGTCACGCTCGATGGCGCCTCGCTCACGCTCATCGAGGTCTCGCCAGCTACGGGTGGGCTGCTTCCGTCCAACTCCACCGCTGGCGACGTGCGAGAGGATGCACAGACACCAAAGAAGGAGATCGTTGAGTTCTCGGTCATGCTCATCGCGCACACCCAGGAGGTCATCGGTCTGAGCAGGAAGAAGCCCGGCGACACGGTCAACGTCGAGCTCGACATGGTCGGCAAATACGTTCACCGCGCAGTACTCGGCTCGCTCGAGAGGGATGCGGAAGCGCACGAACAGTCGGCAAACAGCGTCGATGCTGGTCGCAACGTGGTCGGCACCGCTGTCGGGCCTGCGTCGCCACAGGCGCTCGAAGGCATGGTCGAGAGGATAGTCCGCAAGGTCCTCAGCGAGTAAAAGTAGACTCTCGCACAATCGCGCACAATGTCCGTCTGTAATACCAAACGAAGTCACCTCCCGTCCCCACACAAAGCCCGAACTTCGCACGCATCAGCGGACTGTGAGTCGAGCCGATGGAGGTGGGCTGATGGAATCGTCAACCCACCTACGGTGGCGACAGTGGGGCACAAGATTAGCCCCACACGCTCGACCCCCTCTCCCTTCCACCTCATTGTGCACTCTCGGCAGCCTCAGTGGGTTCAAGCTGGGCCGGCCCCTCTCTGTGCATCACTTCATCTGCAACAGTTGAAGCCGACGCACCCTCTTGCTGCCGTATATAGCGTTGATCCTGACGACTCTCGCCATCCATTTCCCCGACCCACTGCTGCCCTCCCTTTCTACGCTTTCGACGATGCACTTCAAACAGCTTCTCCTCGGCCTTGGCCTGTTTGCGGGTTTGGCTTGCGCCGACAACGCGCCTACACCTCTCACTGTCAACAATGCCCAGTACGAGCAGCGCTGTGGAGCCGGCAGTGACCCCGTCACGCCCTGCTTCACCTTCCTCTCCGGCGACCTCAAGGACGTCCATGCCGAGATGTACTCCGGTGGTAACACTGCCCCTCTCACCGACTTCCTGGTCAAGGACAATCAGATGCGAGGTAAGCTCCGCTCCCACTCACACAGGCGTGTTCACTATACTGATGCTTCTGCGTCTGATGAGCGTGTCGACGGCAGACTTTTCGATTCAGGATCCCAACAAGAGCTTCACGATCTTTTGGCGCGCTTTTGGCGTATCGCTCATTTACAGCCCGGTTGATGTGGTCAACGGATGCTACAGGATCCAGATCCAGGCTCCTCCCTCGGGTAATGCTAGGATCTGGGTCAACGATGGTAAGGACGGAGAAGGTATCGATCTCGACACCAAGGATAGGCCCACCGGTGTCCACGATTTCTGCTCCAAGTGGCTCCGCATTCACGTCGCCAACGATCGCAACTAAGACGCAGAGCCGCGAACAACAACCTTTGGTGGAAAGACGCAGCTCTATCGTAGCCTATGCACTCTCATGCCCATGTCAATATGATTTCGTCTAGTAACATCACTTCTAAGACACTTTTGTCCGAATGAGTGTGATCGATACGACGTCGATGCTGATGGTGTGTGGACTTTGGCTATTGCCAAATCCCGCTGTAGAAGGAACGAATCGCTCCAATGGTTGGGATCAAAGACTTGGCGAAGAGCCAAAGACTTCGACCTTGCGCAATGACGTATGCTTGTCCAGCACACATTGATGTGCACAGTCCATATGTGGCGAACGTGCCAGAAGATGACGAGCTCGCTTTCGCTGCCATGATACCGGCCATCATGTGATGCAGCCGACATAAATCATTCGATGAAGGACTCCCATGTGAAGCTCGATTTCTCACAACCACTGCACTTGGTCGACGTCGCCTTGGCCTGATGGTTGGGGTCTTCATCTCGGTCGTGAGGCAAGCATGTACTCTTGGTGTCCATATAAATAGCCGGTCGGCTGGGCTCATTGCCTCGCCACTGTGTGACTGGACCACCTCAAACGCTGGTTAGGATGAAGACGCCACTGTGGGCAAGCATCTTTCACGTTCTTGTGTTCCTGCTCTTTACGCTTCCTCGCCACGGAGTTGCATATGAGGATCCCGAAGCCGAGGTGGCGCGTCGACAGGAGCAACATTACAGGGCTCGGCTGCAAGCGTTCCGTCAGGAGTATCGCAATGCCTTTCCGCTGTCGCTCGATGTCTTCCCTCAACCCAAGCAGTATGAGGTGCTTTTTGTGTATCCCGAAGAGATCCACAAGCCCTACCGAGAGCTACTGCACTATGGTCTAGAAACGCCCGGTAAGCATTCGCAACCACCCCCGTGCAAGAATGACAAGTAGAGATGCTGATAGGCTGCCTTTTTGATCTTTTGCAGCGAGCAAGGTCCTTCTTCGACTGGAGCGACTGCATATTGAGACGCGGAAGACGCTGCTGAGCTCTTTCCATCCGGATATGATCGAGAAACAGCCGTTCCGCGTGCGTGAGAAGCACCTCGACACGTTCACCTCACTTGCATCGTGGATCAGCATGCGCCAGTACGAACTTGCCGATCACGTTGGAAAGCGCAATGTCGACTTGCACCTGAGCTTCTTCCGCAGGGTGCGCAACCTTGCCGATCTCGCTACCACCATTCCCACGCCGGAAGTCTCCCGCATTCCCTCCCCATAGGGGGCCGCGGTTCTCCGGCGGCGCGAGTATCATGAGGCTTCCCTGACACGAACAGAATCGAAATATCGACAGATACTTCCCACGCTTTCGAACATCGTATCGTGTGACATGTGAGCTTGGCCAAAGTTGTATTGAGTACGAGGGAGCAGACGCTGTGGACACCGGAAGTGTGGACCCGACTTAGGCTTCGTAAACCGTGGGAATGATTCTCACATCGTCTCGAAGTCGCCAGCGTCGGAGGCCGGCAGATCAGGCACTCGTTCTCACCTTTGACCTGTCGACCAACGCTGAATCCAGTCCTTTGGATCTCTGCCGATGAAGCTGCGTAGTTTCATTCCAGGCTGTGGCAGTGCCAGTCCTACGCTGCAGGGTGACCGGGTCTTCATTGCCAAGCGCGCTTGCTGCGTCGGCTGCCCTAACGGGACCGCGGTATCCGGTGAGCCGCTCCTCTCGAACCGGGATGGATTGATATCAAAGAAGCATAAAAGAGCCATCTCTCAAGCCAGAGCGGCTCCAAATCCGCTCGTCAGAACTCTACCCAAAGAATCGCAACCATGATCTTCTCGATGATTCAAGTTGTGCTGGCGGCCAGTTGGGCTATGTGGAGGGTGGCGGCATCGGCTCCACGATGCACGTTCAGGTTCACAGCCAAGGAGGGACTGGTGGCGCCATTCGGCTGTCCGCACGACGAGGGTTGGACGCACTGCTGCCTCGTGCCCTACTCGCGCTACAACGCTGCGAACCCTCGCATCGGCACCTACACAGGGTAAGCACAAGAGCACGCCACAGGGCCAAGGTACATCGACTGACGTTACTTTGGTTTCGATGCCGTAGTGTCTGTCAAATCGATCCTTACATCACGCCTGGATCGCACGACATCTGCATGGTCCTGTCCGACCGAAACACCATTCAGTAGTCACTGCCCAGTCCAGTCCGAGCTATCGTCCGCTCCTTGAAATTGCGATGTTGTGCTGCGATCAAAAAAGAGCGATTCCGATATGCCTGTGGATGTGATTAGACGGTCTCGCCGAGGCGTTGAAGCATGAGCGTAGCACGGTGCCTACGCAATTCTACTGATCTTGGATCCGTTCCAGCCAGCAGGCCTGCCGCTTGAACCGCTTCGTCCTTCTTTTCCGAGTCGAGTGCAATGTTGCCAAACGAGACCGACTTTTTGCCGTCTGCAGCCTGCTCGCTGCTCTGCTCTGCTGCGTCCGTTGCTGGTTCGGCCTCAGGCTGAGCGACCACGACGACGGGCGCATTGACTACCTCTCGCAGCGACTCGATGAGCCTCTGGCGTGCGCCTCCGACTACACTGCTGAGGTACGCCGTGACAACATCGACGAAATCCTCGGGGACAAAGTTCTCGCCCTCGTCGTCCTGCTCGGCGTCCTCGCCGTTCTGGGGAGCAGCGGGCTTGCGAGCGAGGGCAGCGTCGTAGTCCGACGGAGGCACCGAGAGCGCGTTGCGCAGAAGCCAATTCTGCTTGGCCTTGTTGAACTTCCAGTGCGGCTTGTCGACGGTGTAGACCTGGGCGTACTGGATCGCCTGCTTGGCCTGCTCGCTCAGACGCAGGTCCGAAGTCGGGTCCGGCCCAGCCTGTTCCGCGGTCAGAGTATATGTCTGGCCTCCCGCGGAAGCCGCCGTTGTTGGAGCGGTGGTGGTAGTGGTGGTGGCAACAGGCTCGGAGGCAGGGGCGGACTTCTTTTTCGAGCTGCGTTTGCGCTTTCGTTTGCGCTTGCCATCGTCGGCATTGTCATCGTCGCTGTCCTCGGAATCTGATGCTGCTTTCGCCGGTTCTGACTTGCTCTTGGACTCTTTCTTCGACTCGGGCTTCGGCGCGACTGCCGGCGCGGGTGCTTCGTCGTCGCTATCGCTATCGTCGCTGCTGCTGCTGCTGCTCTCTTCAACCTCGGTGGTCCGCTTCTTGTTGCGCGACCTCTTTCGGACCCGCTTGGGCTTCTTCTCTTTTGCTGCGGAGCGCGATGGCCCTGCCTGGGCAGCCTTTACTTCGGAAGACATCTCCCGAGCTGTCTGTGTGATACAGAAAGGCGTCCACGGCGAGAATGCGGACTAGATGTGGTGGTGGAAGGAGACGGAGCAGAGTCGGTCCCTTCTGAGAACATTTCTGCAAAACTCTCCACAAAAATCAAAAAATTCCCGCCAGAAAATCGGTACCTTTTTTTGTTTTGAGCCTTGAGCCAGACTGCCGAGTTCCGAACTTGAGCGACATCCTCCAAATATGACTTCGAAAGGCGCAGACGTAGAGTCGGCTCCACTTGGCCTGCCTTGCATCTCACCGTCACTCTACCCCGTACCTCACTCCATAAACGGCGAGGCGCTGAAGTTAGAGGCATGGGCAATCTCTCTGGCGTCGTTGCCGTGCTCGCGGTGCTCGTGCGCCCATCGCTCGTAGTGCCGCATGTGCAGGTACCCGACATCAGCCACCTCGACTGGGCGGCGCTGCATGCCAACGGCGTGCGCTTCGTCGTGTTCGACAAGGACAACTGCCTCACCGCCCCGCACTCGGACACGATCCAACCGGCGATCGCGGCTGCCTGGGACGAGTGCCAGCGCGTGTTTGGCCGCGAAAACGTGCTCGTGGTGAGCAACTCGAGCGGCTCCTCTGACGACCCGTCAGGTCTGGGCGCCGAATCGCTCAGCCGCGCGCTCAACGTGCCGGTGCTGTGCCACAAGCAGAAGAAGCCCGCCAGGACGTGTGCAGCAGAGGCGCTCGAGTACTTTGTCGCGCTCTCGCACGATCGCGAGACTACGCTCGCGCAGGCACAGCACATGCCGCCCGGCTCAGCCACTATCCAGGCTGGACCGAGCAGGAGCACAAGACGCTACCTCAAGGAGCGACAAAAGCTCCTCAAGGGTGCTGTTCCGCAGGATACAGACGGCAGAGGCAGTGTGCTTGTCGTAGGAGATCGCACCATGACGGACGTGATCCTGGCTCACCGGATGAACGACGAGCTGAGCCGCAGAAGAGCTAGGTTAGGGCAAGGCACGGCGGCAGAGACAATCAAAGGCGCACAGTGCGTGTCGGTGCTCACGACGGGCATCTGGGCGTACGAAGGCCGGCTGAACGCGCTCATGCGCAAGCTCGAGGCGCGCACCACGGCGTACTTCATCTCGAAAGGCTACCGACCTGGCCAACCAGGCTTGCTCTCCCCACGCGCTTCACCACCACCAGCATCGGTAGACTGGCAGACAGTCGCTGTCACTTCCTCTCCAACATCGCGCGTGGTGGCTGCCTCGTCGGGCGACGAAGCAAAGTTCGCGTACACAGGCGAGAGCGTGCCCGCGGCTGCACCAGGTGAGCCCGCTCTCGGCGCCGTCCTCGTCGCTGCGTTGGTGCGACCGCTCCCGCGCGGCATGGGAGCCATCATCACACGAATGCTGACGAGCAGACCGGTCGTATGGCTGTCGACCAACTTGCGCGATGGGTGGAACGTGATGATGCAAGGGCTTGCATTTGGCATTTCGGCGGCTGGCATCTCGTCGCGCGTGCGCAAACCGCTCTCACTCGATGCGGAAGCTCCCGAAGTGGCGCCACGCAGCAAGACGCAGCTCAAGCAGCAGGCGGTGACGGCGTCCGTGGCCGAGTATCTCGATTCGCGCGTCGGGGCGGTATCGGCGCTGGGACGCGGAGGCGTAGAGCAGATGCGTCGGCGACTCAACTCGCGCGCGCGAGTGCTCAGCCGACTATCCCACTCGATCGAGCCCAAGCAGGTTCGACAGTACAGCACGCGGGCCGGAGCGGGAAGTCGACCGCGAGTGCCGGTGCGGAACTGGGTGGCTGCCTTGTCCGCACTCGTGATTGTGCCCGCGAGCTACTATGTCGGCATGCGTCTGCACGATCTCAACGAGACCAAAGCCATCGATCCTACACTGCCGCTTCCACCAACACCTGCCAAGCCAGATGCAGCGTTGCATCAACATCCCCCGCAGGAGGTGGCTGCGGATCCCGCAATGCAAAAGGCGCTACGTGGTGCTCAGGTGGATCGAAAGAGAGAGTAAGTGCAAACTGTCGCCGTCGATGATGATGAGTGCATTGCTGACCATTCCGTCTGGATTCAGGTTGGAATTGACGTTGTTTCATCTGGTGCGCGAACGCCAAGAAGTTCTGGAAAAACTCGAGCGTGTGCACCAGCGTCGAGCCGAGTCCCAATAGAACCACACTGAATACCATTCCGAGTGTTTAAGCGACATTGGGCATTGCGCGAAGGGAGGGCTTAGAGGACGATCTCTTCAATCGTCTCCTTGTTGGTACCAAGCTTGGGTAGACGCACATAGATGTCGGTGGAATGCCCATCGAGGCTTCGGAAGCTCAGGCTGCCTCCGAAAAAGTCGCAGTACACTTTGGCCATGGGCAGACCGAGGCCTGTTTCGACCTGGACGGTATGCAGTGCTGCGGGACCTGTGCCCTCCATGGCCTGCACGGGTTTGCCGCGCGGCACCTGCTCTGTCACGGTACCCTTGAACTTGCCGATCGACTTGAGCGCATCGAATCGATCCCTCGTCCCCAGTCCAGCCGAATTGAGATGTGCCGAGTTAGGGAGACCGTATGCGGCACTGGCACCGTGATCGCCCGTGGAAGGGTCGAGGGTCTGGGCGTGGGACTCGATGGCGAGTCGCTTGCGTACATTGCTGAACGAACACAGCGCATCAATGAGCGGATCCGAATAGCCTTGTGCCGCCGAAGTCGAGGTGCCCACGGTACCGAATTCGTTGGGTGGGGTGGAGCCACCGACTCCGCCGGCGGAACCGACTCCACCGCGTGCCGACCACATGCGCGAGGGAGACGAAAACTCGGCCCACGGCTCAGCATAGTACGCGGCGGCATCGGCGCGCGCGGATGCATGCGGAGTATCGTCGGATAGAGTCACAGGCAGCGTATCGTCGTCCATCAAGCGCGCCCGAGACCCACGCGGCGGATAGCCACCAATATGCCCCGTTTCAGGGAACGGGATCGGATACTGTTGCTCCGTACTCGATGCTGGCTCCGATGCGCCAGCATGCGCCTCCGGTGGACGCGATGCAAACCCTGTCTCCACCGAAGACTTAGGCATGACTGGCGGGGCCGACAGCTGTTGGATCAAATCCGGCAGTCCGCCACCGCAGTCTGAGATGCGGATGATCAGATCCTCCTCCGGCGGGCCCTCTACAATGGTCACCCTCACCACGCCCGGCGCCTCGCCCGCTGCATTGCTGCGAATCGTGGCGCGAATCGCATTCTTGAGCAGCTCAAACACAATGTACTCGAGATGCTCCGGGATGTAGGCGAAGCGAGCCTTGAGATCGCCATCCACCACGACGCGCGGGATGCGATCCGCCTCCACCCCCTGCACGCTCGCAAACATGGGCGTCAACAACTTGATGCCCTTGTTCACCACGCTCGCCACGCTGAGCCGCGTATAGATGATGCCCACATGGTCGCCTGCGCCATCATCGCCCAGATCGGTTTCCGCCTCATCGTCCTCACCTGGTCGGCGCGCAGGCTCGTTGAAGAAGTGGAACGGATCGTCGAGTGCTTCGCTCAGCGCAATATGCTGTTCGGCCAGCACGCGGCGCGAGATCCTCGACCTCAGCATGCGCTCCATAAACTTGTCGAGCTGTTGCGGCTGGAGGTGGTGCGACGACTCGACGATGCCGATGGTGAGCGAAGGGATGATGGTGAGATGGTCGTCCAGCAGCCGTCGAAGCAGGTTGCAGAACTTTTCGTTGTCGTCCATCGTCTTGATGTGCGGGAAGCGCCGAAATGTCTCGAATGCCGACCAGTACTTCTGATACACGTCCTCGAGATGCTGATTCGTCATGACGACGAACGGCAGTGCTTGCAGGTCGCGGATGCGGTGCGCGATACGTACAGGCAGCTCCTGACGCACATAGTTGGCGCTCTTGAGGATCTTTTCGCGATCGCGGCCGAGCGTGCGACCGAAGAAGATGAGCTGCCGCAGCGTCATGCGCGTGGCAGGCTTGGCGGCCCACTGCTCGAGCACCTTGTTGAGGTAGAAGTGACGCCCTAGATCGGCTTGCGAGTCCATGCCGAGCCGCGCAGGGCCTGCACCGGGCATACTGCTGAGCAGACGCAGCCCGGGAGGAGGAATGGGCGTCAACTTCTTCGACTGTGCACGATGGTCATTGTCAAGCGAGGGCGAGTGTCGTTGCTTGCCCTTCGAAGTCGCGATGCGCTGGTGCGACGTTGATGTCGGTGCAGATGAGGATGCATGGCGGTGTTGCTGCGGTGTCGCGGAGGTGGCAGGTGCAAGAACGGGCGCGCTGGAAGGCACGCACTTGCCAAGTCGAACGACTCGCTTCATGTTGGCGAGGGATGCGGCAACACTGCTCTCACACTGTCGACTGTACGATCTACGAGGTAGGATGGCAGAGGAGATGCAGCAAGATGGTGGAAGGGACCAAGCGAGGAAGCGTCACCGCGAAACCCGAGCGAAAGCAAAGCGCAGCACCATCCAACATCGGGTTTCGGATTTGTTGCGCGCACGGTCACCTGCTCTCAGCCGTTCGGCTTTGTGTCCCCCGCATTTTCCCTCCAACACCACCCGCCAACACACACACACACACACGTAGAGCACACCACATTCGTTCGGTGCAGATGAGGTATCGCATGGAGAGATAAGAGATGCAGCATAGTGAGAAAGCAAATGGTGGTGTACAGTGCAAGAATTCCGTCAAAAGTCTGTGGGGTATAAGCGAAGCGCACGTCGATCAGGCGGCGAGTGCAGGTTGATGCGCATAGTTGTGGTCCGCATCCTGATCGCCGACGAGTTCCCAATTGCTGCTTCCCGAGCGTGGCAGCGTGGGCGTTTCGGTCTCGACATCGTCCAGTCCGGCGCCGGCGATGCGTAGTCCGTCCTTCCAGCCATGCACCCTTGCACGGGTGCCGTCGTCTGCAGTACGGGCAATGTCGTCGTTGGACGAGACGCTGCGGATGGACGAGATGCCAAGGTCTCTTGCATCGTCGCCCATACGCCCCTTGCCGTGCGAAGACGAAGCGGCGAGGTTGGCGAGACACGCCTCGAGCGACATGGACGGCGCACGGCGCGTGCGCTTGACGGGTTCGGGCGCCTTGCTCATATGCATGCCCATGCCGGCGTGCGGGTGGATGACGGTGGTGATGTCCGTGTGGATGGAGCTGCTAGCCGAGATGCTCGAGACGTCGCGATGCGCGTGCACGGGCTGGCCTGCTGCAGGCCATCGTGGTGGACCCATCTCGCCCCACTTGCTGGCTCGGCCGGGCGAGACAATGTCGCTTGCGCCGTGGGTCGCACCGCCAACCACGATGGCACTGCGCGGCACCTTGGCGACCAGCGAGGGACGCGGTCGGAAGCTCTCGCGCTGCGCCTTGACCGTGCGCGCCGCCAGCCCGACGGACGAGGCGGTCGCATGCCGCGCGCCGACTTTGGCGCCGTACGTGGGCTGCGGTGGTGGAGCGCCAAAGGGCTTGGACGCGAGATGCGGCGAGGGACCAGGGATCCGAGACGGGCTGCTGGGACCTGCTGCATACGAGGCGGTGCTCGCTGTCCGGTAGCTACCTGCCATGGATGACGCTGGTCGCTGGATGCCGGCTGCTGAGTATTGCGCTTTCGGGGCGGCTGACATGGGTACGCGTGCCGACGTCATGCGCGAGACGGAGGCGGGTACGGCGTTTTGTCGGACGGACATGGATCGTGCTGTGGGCGCCGCAACTGTGGCCGGTGTGGCTGCGATCCTGGGCTTCTTGAGCGTGCCCTGGTGGGGAGTCGTGGACCTCATGGGCGTAGCAGCCACTCCGCGATTGGATGAAGCGGAGGGGACGAGGGGCCCACGTCGGACACTCGCCGGCGCGCTGACGGGAGGCGCGGTTGGCTGTGCTCCCGACACCGTCCTCGTCCTCTTGCGGTTGGCATTCTCCTTTGCATCGTCGATCTGCTCCATGAGCTCGTCGAGGTATCGGACGCCGTTGATGGTGAAGGGTTCGCCGTGCTCCTCCTCCCACGCGGGGATGACTCGGAGCAGCTCTGCCTCGATCTTGGGCTTCTGGATCTTGACGCGCTTGCGCATCTTTTCCTCGCGGAGCAGACGGCCGGGGTCGCCGCGGTTGGAGCGACCGAGCAGACGCGATCCGTCGGAGGCGGATTCGTCGAGCTGCCTCGCCTCGTCGATGAGTTCCTTGTACCTGCCGATGACCTTGAGGACGGGCGCCTTGACGCGCACCTGTTCTGTGAGGTGGTCGATCATCTGCTCGTGCGATGCGAGGATCTCGTCTGTGGGCAACGGTTCGTCGAGGTTCGGGTCGGCGTCGGCCGAGACGTCGATGAAGAAGGGCGGGAAGGCGGCCTGTCGCTCTTCGTCGGTGAGGAAGAGCGAGTCCCAGAGCGTGGCGATGCGCTCGCGCGTCTTTGTGATGAAAAGCGACATGTGCTGCGCCTTGAGCTGCTTCATCTTTTCGAGTTCGGCGTGGTAGGCCTCGATGACGTCGAGGGTGCTGCCGCGGTGATCCATGACAAAGGCATCCATCTCGTCTTCGGGCACGTCAAACTTGGCCCAGAGCTCGCTGAGCTCGTCGTAGAGTTCCTGGATGAGCATCTCGCGGCGCTGCTTCTCGGCTTCGAGCCATTGGAGGCGTTTGGTGGCGCGCACGAGGTTGACTTCGGATGGCTCGAGCAGGTGGGAGGGCGCTGGGGGCGATGCCGAGGTCTTTGAGGCGGACGAGAGCTGAAGGGCAAGATCGCCGCTGTTGCGAGCTGGTTGACCGCCCAGCGAGGCGCGTGTGGGCGTTTCAGAGAGCAGATCGTCGATGGCGCGGGTGCCGCTGGCGGAAGCGGCATCGCGACGCTCGGGCTGTTCGGTGCTGACGAACTCGCCGATGAACTTGTCGGTTTCGTCGTCGTGGATGGGCTGAAGTTGGAGGTGAGCGAGGATGGCGCGATCGAAGCCGAGTGTGCCTCCACCGCAGTCGGTGTCGTCTCCGCCGAGTTCCGAGTCAAAGACGCGCTCGTCTGAAAGCGCCGCGGGCTGGGCAGGCTCGAGGTTGAGTTCGGACCAGAGCTGGACGATTTCGAGCAGGGTGGTCTGTAGCTTTTCTGCCCTTGCGTTGACTTCTTTGGAGCATCGCATGATTTCTGCCTCGAAGGACGCTATTCTTGGTTGCGAGACGTCGCGGAAGGTTGTGGCGGCCGAAGCATCGGATTGGAGAGAGCAAGCAGCATCTTGGGCGGCGGCAACCTCTGGGAACTTGACAAAAGCGCCAAGCAGGGGCACATAGGTCTGCAGCTTGGCGGTGAGACGATCAAGCTGAGCTTCCTTTGTGGTGTAGGAGGCTTTGAGGCGCGTCTGCTCGATGTGAAGTTGCGCGCGTCGCTGGAGGAGTGGTTGTGATTCGGCTGGCGCGGATTCGAAAGTTGTTGTTGCCGAGGGAGAGGCTGCTGACACCATGCGTTTGCCGATGGCGTTTTGCAGGGATGGATTGGAGGTGTGCGGCTTTTCGCCTAGAGCTCGTTTGATGTGTGCATTGTCTGCCTCGATCTGGGCGCACTCTGTGCTGAGGTCTTGCGCCTCTCGCTGGACCTTGCTGATCTGGTCGTCGACGGCGGATTTGAGAGCGTGGTGGAGCGCATCGAGGGCACCTTGCAGCGCCTCGGGAGGATGACCGATCTGGGAGTGCAAGCCGACGAGTTTGTTGGTCGACTCTGCGAGCAGCGTGGCTAGTGCGGCTGCGTCCATGTTGGGTGTGAGTGTGTGTGTCCGCGTGCGTGTGTAAGTGAAAGGCCCCTGCGCTAGGAAGTAGGGAGTGCGCGTAACGCTCGTGGCATGCGAAGGGTAGTCGAAGTGTGGTGTCGATGGAGAGGTTGTAGGGATGGATGGATGGGTGGATGGATGGTTGTAGCGGAGGATGGTGGAGTGAGTTGGCGGCGTCAACTTCCACACCACTGCTGATTGCTGTTCGGATGCCGGGGATGCACAGCACACAGCACACAGCACACAGCGGAGCCAGAGCAACACCTCGAAATCGGGCGCGTTGCTGTGCAGCAGCAGAGCAGCGAGGGTTGGTTGCCTCCACAAGAAAGCGCGCTGCTGCCGTCTCGATTTTGGCTGAATTTTCGGCGCTACACGAACGCGTTGGGGGCGAGTTGGGGTCACGTGCTGTTCCTGCCTGGTTTTGGAAAAGCAGCGGCAGCAGCAGCAACAGCAGCAGCGGCTGCAGGTGGAAGCGCGAGGCGCGCCCAAAAAGTGAGGGTCCGCAACAGAGCAGCAGCAGCAGCAGCAGCAGCAGCAGCAGCAGTGCGGCTTGTGTTGCTTTCTCAACGCCGGCTGCGGGGTCTCTATCCTTACACCTCGCGCAAAGCTCGACGTGCTCCTTGCTGCATCTTCATCACCTCGGTCGATCCTTCCTCACCTTCACTTTGCGCACACCTACACCACCTACTCGGGACATAGACGCCGACCTCTCCTGCACACACCATCGCATCGCCGCCAAGACTCGCGCGTCTCACATCCGCGACGCGTCGGAACCCCCCCCACTTCATCCTCGCCTTCCACCAGCTTGCAGCGAAAACATCATTCCACGCCTTCCATGTCTTCGCATACATAGTCTCGACCTCGTCAACACTCGTTCGAGCCGCCTCCTCTCACCATGGACACACAGGATCTCCGCTCTTTCGACACGGCCGCTTCCATGCAGGACCCCACACATCCACTCGACATGTCTGCACCGCAACCTCACTCACGCTCGGCGTCGGCCAACAGCGCCGCCACAGAACGTCCAACCGAGCAGCAACACGGCCGCGCATCTTCACCAAATCCAACGCCCTCCATCGATTCCAACTTCTCCAGCGTGCAGGGAAAGATGGCCGGTACGCCTCCCGAACGCAATCAGCCCGCCGAGGCAGACGATACCGTCAGCTCCATCTGGGATGACTCCGAAGCAGGCAAGGAGAAGAGCGATGCTGCAGTCACTCCACGCGCCAATTCCGCCGCGCCATCGGCTGCCACTCGTCCAGATTGGATGACCGACGATCTGGATGAGTCGTGGCCAGAGCAAGACGCAACTCCCACATCCGCAGCTCAAAACGCCAAAGATGCACCAACAGCAGGCGCCGCCGCTCCATCAGACGCCAGCGCAGACACACAGGCCCCTTCGATAGCCGCAATCCAAGTCCCGGCAACCCCTGCCGCCACACCTCGGCCTCCCATCCTCACCGCCGTTGGCGTGCTTCCTGATCCCGCCTTCTCAGCTGCACGTCATCAAGCGCGTCGTGCCTTGCTGAAAGCCAGAGCTTCCAACGCTGCAGCGCCCACTCCATCCAACGCCGCATCCACTCGTGTCTTGCAGCCAGGTCCTTCCACCTCCTCTCTCCGCCATCCCAGCCATCAGAACAGGCGCGCTCGTCTCTCCCGCAGCGCGACACAAAACGACGAGGGTGACAGCACCATCTGGTCCGACTCGCCGTCCGATTCGGACCCGGACTCGGACTCGGCATCTTCCGGCTCAGCCCAGGACGACTTTGCCAGTGCCCGCGGCTCCCTCGCCGAGAACTCACGCATAACAAACATGCAGACCGCCCAGCAATCGCGTAACACACCCCAACAACCTCCGCGCTCCCCTTCAGCTGCTTCCGACGCTTCAGGCGCAAAGGGCACCTTCATCCACAGGGCCGACGTCTCCTCTCTCCCACCTGTCCTTCGTCCCGTATGGCAGAGTCCCGCAAAGGGCGCCAATGCACAGAATCGCAAGGGCATCGGTGCGCTCGGAGGCGACATGTTCACCCCGATGCGCCTTCAGACCATGTTCAAGACGCCCACTCCACCCGACAAGACAGTTCACAACATCATGGCAGCCCTGGCGCCGAATCCTGCATCGCAGTCCTCGCCCAGTCCTCGCGTGAACAACAGCGAGCAAGAGCAAGCACAAGAATCGCAACGGAACGACGATCAGGCCGCCTCGTTACAAGCAGGTAGAAAGCCCCCCGCAACCGAGTCTGACGCTCCTCCAACAACCAGTGGCGGCGTGCCCACCACCGCATTCACCTTCCAAACACCGCATGCATCTTTGCAAACAACGTTGCACGTCTCTCGCGCCGTGGTTCCATCTCAATCGCTGCACAACATGCAAAGCCTGCACCCAAACCATATGCACGCTTCAGCGCTCGCTCGACCAGCTTCTGCCGCCGCCGACCTCGCCCTTGCCTCTCCAGCCGTGCCAGGCAGTGGTGCCAACCTGCTCTCTGGACCACCGACGCCGCACACGCCAATGCGTCTGTTCAAGTTCAACTACGACGACGCCGTCACGCGGGCAAAACTCGAGATGATGGTCAACGATCGCACTCCCGCACAAGCGCCCGCCGCACAGCCCACGCGTGCCGGCGAGATCGAACGCGAGCGCAAGCGACTCCGTCTCGACGTAAAGCCGCGCAAGGTTCTCACCGGCGACCTCATGTCCATGCCCATGCTCGGTCAACCCTCTTCCGCGCCCGAAGCTGAGCAGCAAGAGCCGCTCGGTTCGCACGACGCATCCACCAAGAGTCAACCTGTAGTCGACTATGTCAAAGAGTCGACGCACTTTATGAGTGCGCTTCAAGATGCGGTCAGGACCCAGTCGCCGCCACGCGAAGCATCGCCAGAGTGGGCCACCGAAGAGGAAGAGTCGTCAGGGAATGGCGCCAAGCCACGCGGTCAGGCAGCATTCCACCAAGGCAGAGCCGATGCTGCCCAAACCGCTCACGTGGCTTCGCCAGCGAGGCGCAGGCGATCGTTTGGGCCAAGTCAAAGGTCGCGCGCTTCACCACGCGCCGATGTAGTGCCATCGGGCGTTGATCACGGCAGCCCACAGCGTCTTTCCTCGCGAAGATTGCCTCCAGACTCGTCATTCATCACCGAGTCCAGCTCAAACGACATCCCCATGTCGTCCACGCTCAAGTCGCGCGCCTCCCTTTCCCGACGCATTGCCGAGCAGATCCAGGCTGCCGAGTCCCCGCGCAAACTGCTGCGCCGTATCAGTGCAGCCGCGATCGCCGAGGACGAGGTCGAGCGAGAATTTGACGCGCAGCAAAACCAGCCGACCGACGAAGCCGTCGCCTACCGCGATCAGCAGATCCGCCAGCTCGAAGAGCGCATAGCAAGGCGTAGACAGCGCTATACACCGGCAAAGCCGAGCGCGCCGGCAGAGGTAGTGCCCGCAGATGAGCCTCGCACTTTGCAGAGACCGCAGCTCATCACCCTGCATGAGCCAACCCTCGACGTCATCAATGGCCGGCATCAGGACGACAGCAGCGAGTTTTCAGACGACGAGTCGCGTGTGGATCAGGGTGCTGCCGCAAAGGAGGATGGCGCGCAGCTGGATGGCAATACGCGCAGGTTCCAGGATGGCATCGTTCTGTACGACTCGGAGCGCATCCCGGATCCTCCGCTGCCGGATCCGTCCAGGATGCTGCGCAACATCGCCTCTGCCATCGAGCTTCGTGGGCGCGAGGTGAATCGAGACGCTTTGACGCGGGCCACTTCGCTGCTGGCCCTGCCGTCTCAGCCTGATGCAGCCGCCACTGGTGTGCAGGGCGGCGAAGGACCATCGCGACGCGGCGACCGCACGGCATCGTCCAACACGCTCGTGGATCCAAGCTCGGCACGCACCGTTTCTGGCGATGTTGGCTCGCAGCATACGCTCTCTGACCTGGGCGGTAAGGGTGCTACCATCACGCGTACAGGCAGTCTGTTCAACATCAGCCAGATCCCCGAGCAAGAGATTGAAATCCTAGGGCGCGGCAAGCTCACCTTCAACAAAGAGCTCAACCGTTGGGAAAAGGTGCCGAGATCGCGATCGTCGCACGAGGATCTTCGATCCACGGCTGCATCTCGCAACGAAATGGTCGATGGAGCCGCCGGTCAGACCGTACCGACGAGGAGGACTCCGATCCCTGCTATTGCCGAAGCATCCGCCGAGATATCGAGGAGCGAGGATGTCTTTTCCGAGTCGATCGAGGAGCAGCAGGCTCGCGTGCAGTCGGGTGGACGGTCCAACTCGTTCCAGCAACGGCTCGACAATCTGTCGTCGAACAGTCTCGCCGCGGATCCGCAGCAGAGCGCGTCGAGCGATCCATTCAAGGACTTTGAGAGCTTTGGGCAGAGCTCGCGCGCCCCCGCGTCGCTTTCCGGCAGTGGCGAGGACGAGTCGACGCCCAAGGCTGTCAAGTCGCGTCTGTTCGTAGCTGGGCGGGAAGTGCGCCAACCGCAGCCGGCAGACGCGGATTCGACTGAAGCGGCGCCGACAGCATCCGAGTTGCCGCCGACGCAAAGCGATCGGGTCCAAGGAGCTCCCAGCGTCGGGGCAGCGAACAGCGGTGGCGTTGGTGTCTCGCAGAGGACGAGTGCTGCAAATGGGCTCGCACCTCGAACGCTGCCAACGAGCACGGTGCCGAGGTCCAGCTCATCGCTCCGCAACGTGGTCACGTACAGTCCCGACTCGACTGCCAGCAGTCACATGTCAAGCTCGGGGCAGGCGGCACACGAAGCTCAGAATGAGCGTGGCGTCGAGCACCCGCCCAACTCTACCCAAAACCTCGCAGCGACGCGTACTCGAGCCTCGGAGCCTATTTTGGCCGGCACACCGGTACGCCAGCCGGCATACGCATTTGGTACGCCCACGCCGAAAGCATCGGCTTCGATCCTTTCGACACCCAAGTCGATCCTCAAGCAGCCTGCGATGCGCGGCGAGGCGGCGGGGCGGCTCCATGCGGGCTCGCAAAGCACGTCGGCAACTTCGGGTGCGGGCGGCGGAACGCCGAACCGAACCATCAGCTTTGCCGACCCACCGCCGGTGACGCGCGCGCGCGATTTAGGTTTGGCTCCATCCGCACGCAGAAGCGTGGGGCAACGCGTTCCGGCCCCGGTGGATGCCGAGCTCGACGATGCACAGGACGGTCGCACGCGGGCTATATCATCGGCACTCCAGGTTCTTGCTGATCTCACGCTCGGCGATGAGTCGGCAGTTGCACCCGTCGCTGCGACCACCAAGATGCTCGATATGGATGCGAATCGGTCGCACTGGTCGTATCGAACGCTGCGACGACCGCGTAAGATAAGACACGACCACGATGAGGACGAAGAGGCGAGCTGGGAGAGAGACGAGACGTACGACGAGCTGCATGGGTATCCAGACATGACGCTGCTCACGGATGCGTCGTTCAACTTTGCGCACGACAAGGTGCTCGAGGCGATTACGGACGTCGAGCCGTGGGAGCCGGGTTGGGACGAACTGCAAGCGGTGGATCTGAGCGGAAGACGGCTCGAGTCGTGCGTGCGGCTCAAGGAGTTCCTCCCGGTGCTAGAGGAGGTGAATCTGCGCACCAACGAGCTCTCCTACCTCACGGGCATCCCGGCCTCGGTGCGCGTGCTCGACGTAGGCCTCAACCGGCTCACGTCCATGGCGTCATTTGGCCATTTGCTGCATCTGGAGGAGCTCGACATCAGTGGTAACCAGATCGACTCGCTGTCGCATCTCAGCTGTCTCAAGCATCTGCACACGCTCAAGGCGGATGGCAACGCGGTGACGTCGCTCGACGGAATCGACCGGATCCGCAGTCTGGTGCATGTCAGTCTGGCGAGGAACAAGCTGCGTGGCATCAGCCTGGCGACGACGCAGTGGGCGGCGCTCGAGACGCTAGACGCGTCGCATAATCAGCTCATCTCGGTGCGCGGCCTGGCGGCCATGCGCAGGCTCAAGTCGCTCAACCTAGACCAGAACGAGCTGGGCATGGTGGATCTGGCGCCGTCCATGCCGCGGCTGCGCGTGCTGCGTGTGAGCGGCAACGTCAAGCTGCAAACGCTCGATGTGGCGCCTGCCAAGCGGCTGCGCACGCTGTATGCCGACTACTGCGATCTGGACCGCATCGAGCATCTGGACCAGCTCGAGCACCTGGATAATCTGAGCATGCGCCAGCAGGCCGAAGCGGCCATCGTGTGGCCTGCAAACCAGCTGCGCGATGTGCGTCGGCTGTTCCTGTCGGGCAACGCCTTCCCGCAGGGTATCTCGACCGGCGCGCAAGTCAACGAGGGGATGGGACCTCCAGCGATGCTGGTGCAGCCACTGCGATTCCTCAATCTGGTGTATCTCGAGCTGTCGGCGTGCCAGCTTACGCATCTTCCCCAAGACCTCGCCGAGATGGCGCCGAATCTGCGATCGCTCAACCTGGACCACAATCTGATCTCGACGCTGCCGAGTCTGGCGGGGATGCAGCGGTTGAAGCGGTTGAGTCTGGTCGGATGTCGCGTGCGCAAGAGCAAGGCGCTCATTGCAGCGGTGCGTGGGTTGGGCGAGCTGCAGGTGCTCGACGCGCGCACCAACCCGTGTACGCTCGGTCTGTACGCGCCGCTCATCGCTCCCTCCACGCCGGCGGGGGATGCCGAGATGGACGTGTTGGCGCCATCGTGGTTGCCACCTGTGCCGAATGCGCAGATCGTGCAGCCCGATCTGGCTGCGGCGCAGCAGAGGAGAGAGGCACAGGTGCAGAGGGAACAGCTCGAGAGGCTCGACAAGTCGCACTTTCACAAACGCCATGCGCCCGTTGCGGACTATGCGCTCGACCCGAATGCGACCCTGGCAAGGGATGCACTGGCGACCGAAACCGAGCGCAGGGCGAGGGAGGCAGGCGCCAACTATTCGGCGCTCTTCATGGCGGCCGACGCGAGGTTCGTCAAGACGCTGCCCGAGATGTTCCTGGAGCGCAGGGTGCTGCATCGAGGCCTGCTCGCCATGGCGTGCGCCAAGCTCACGTGGGTGGACGGCTTGGTGGTGGCGCAGGAGGAGGTGGAGCAGGCGGATGCGCTCGTGCAGAGCCGCCGATTCGATCGTGTCCAGTAAGCGGACCGAATGTACTTGTACGTGTCAATATACCTTGGTTCTCGTCATCGCTAGTTGGCTGAGGCGGATAGATTGGTTCAAGCTGGATGAGGGTGGTGCTAATGTGTTAGGGCGGCAGCGGGCCGCGGGTGGCGAGGCGCGGAAAGCTTAAATCCGATGCACGACCGGTGGGGCCGGCGATATTTTTCTGCAGAACGCCGATGCACCTTACCATCCAACCAACCATAACCATCTTATATCAGGCTCACTATTCAAGCTGATTTCTCGCACACCTCGTATCCTCTTGGGCTTGCTCCCCCGTCAACCGCACCGTGCTATCGCATCACCGCGTCGAGCCTTATCGCCTCCTTGCTCTCCGGTTCGCTATCGACATTTCGGCACGATGGGTGATCCGTGGGATTGTCTGTACGAAGGCATGCTGCCTTTCCACGAGCATTTTCGTCACAGCCTCTCGCAAATCTCTGCGCTTCTCACCGCGCTATCTCCCTCGACTCCATCCAAGAGCAAGGCGACGGCGCTGAACAACATGCTCTACCTCACCGCGCCGTTGTGTCGCTCGCTCGAGACGCACCATATGATTGAAGAACGCTTCATCTTCCCCACGCTCGCACGCAAGTTGCCCCAATTCGGTCACTCGAGTCAACACATCAAGGAACACGAACAAATGCACTCGGCTCTCCACAACCTCGAGGTCTACGTCGGCGAGGTCGCACAAAACCTCCGATCGGCCAAAGCCAAGGACGGGCTGGACGAAGTGTACGACCATGCAAAGATGGAAGGCCTGATCGCCAAGCTCAAGGAGACCTTGTTGCCACATCTTGCCGCAGAGGAAGCAAGCTTGAGAGCGCCAGTTGTCAAGGAGGCTGGATTCCAGCTCAACGAGATTCGAAACCTCATTCGATAAAGCACAACAATGGATGATATAGACGCCAATTGGGTATATTTCTAGAGCGTTCGGACACTTCGCAGACCTGCAGTGGCTTCTTCGTCGTGAGCATCGAGATCCGCAGCCCAGTCGGTTGAGGTATCGCGCGAGAGGAGGCGTTGGCGATACTCGCGCATGTAGGCGGGGAACTTGTCATACATGGCTAGCACGCCGCTCTTTTTGGCAAAGACCACCTTGACAAGTGCCACACCCACTTCTTCCAGTACGACCATCCTTCCCCCGTCCACGCGATTGAGTAACCCTTCAAAGAGCAGGGCATCTTCGTCTCTGAAGAACGATTCCTGGGTGAAATCGGGCTCGAGTGCTTGGTCGATCCATTCTTGCGGGATGATGCGATGGTCTGCGACAACGAGTTGGGCGAGCTCCACTTTGCGCGGCCTAGGCACCGCCTGCAATGCCGCCACGACGGCTGCTTTGGCAAGCACCCTCAGCGCGCCGACGGAGGATGCGAGGTCGGTGGACGAAAGAGAGTCGGCGTAAGCGGTGAGCTCGTGGGCGAGAGCCAGGAGGACGCGCCACATCTGACCGCGACACGCCAAGAAGAGCGTATGCGCCTCGATCGCTGTTCGCCACAGCCCAAACTCGAGCGCAACATCACCGGCTGTGAGGGCGAGACCGTGCGTGACTGTCCAGTTTTGCTGCTGCACCTTGTCCATATCCACACCGAGGCTGCCGTCGGGTTGCGCGATGACCATGCCTGAAAACCCAGCACGCGTATCGCCAGCTCCAACACGCACTTCGCGCATGGCAAATGCAAGAAATCCCTGCGCCAGCACGTGCAGCTCGACCCTTCTCCATTCGAATCCTTTGTTGTTATCCGAGACAGTTGGCACCCAGGACGAGATATGGTGTGGTGGTGGGGCGGAGCGACGCAGGGTGAGGAGCGCACGCATTCCGACATCGACGACGTCCTTGATGACGCCCCAGTTCTTGCTCAGCTCGCGTTCCTGCTTGGAGCGGCGCAAGGCCATCTGTGACGTGTCCACTTCCTTTGCCTCTTCAGCGCTGCTGAATGGAAAGGGGATATCCATGGACACGGCGAACGAGACGACGTAGGCGAGGCACAGCTCAAAGTGGCCCTGCACGTACAGGTAGTTGGCCGTCCACTCCTGGGCGGTCGATCCAGTGCGGTCGGCTTTGCGGTTTGCCAGCAGTTGGGCTGGACTTGGCACCTGAAACGTGGCAGCATCAAATGCGGCTGACGAAGGCGCGATGAAGCCGGCGGGGACGTCGATCTTAGCCGTGTATTCGGCCTTGGCACGTTCGAAGAGCGCTTTGATCTTGGCGGCGCGTGGATCGTCGCAACCTTTCTCTTCGATGTCGATCTCGCCAAGCAGGCCGTCGAGGGCGGACAAGTCGTGTTCCGTCATGGCGCAGTACAGGCAGGCGGGAGTAGTAGGATTGGTGGTGGCGGTGGTGCTAGTTGGAGGTGGACCAGTGAAAGTCGTCCTCGTGGCCGTTCTTCCGAAGAGCGGGCCGAGGTTCAAAAAATTGATCCCCGATGCGAATCCGACGCCGAAATGGATCGCTCGATGGGCCCTCCACCTCTCGTTTGGATGCGAGCCGCGTCAGGACCACTGCGCGCCAAAAATGCGCTTCTTTGCTGGCTGGTTTGTGCGGTGCGGAGGCGATGGTCGAGGATCCAAAGGGCTGAGCTGAATTGGCTGAGAGAGACACCGCCGAGATGCGGCGGCGATGCGGGTGGAAAGCAGAGACAGGGCGTCGTGCATGTCTCTCCCCTCAGCAGCCGAGCCGCTCGTCAGGGTCCACACTCCCACTCCCCTTCGCCTCTTCGCCTCTCCATCACCATCTTCACAGCCGCGCTGCCACAGCAGTCTCCACACCATGCGGATCCACGCATCGGCACCACAGCGGCCGCATCACCGTCCACCATCCACCACCATGCCGGCGCTTCTCTTGGCGTTGATGACCCTGCTCGCACTGGCGGCTCCAGCATCAGCGCTTGAGCTGCGCGCGACCAACGTGCGCGGCACAGCACCCAGCCTCGACAGGCGATATCTTCAGACCTACCGCTCCATATTCACCAACTCGTCCATTGCAGATCGACCGCCCAACTGTCCTCCCTGCCCCGAACCCGACTGCTTCAACTGCCAGCTGCCTGCGTACGAATGCTACCAGTTCGGCGAGTGCAACGAGTACGACGGCCTCTGTCGCTGTCCTGTTGGCTTTGGAGGACCTGACTGTCTTTCGCCCCTCTGTGGTTCGCCAGCTGACGGCTCCAAACGCTTTCCCAAGGGCGATGCGGGCGACGACAAGTCCTGCCAGTGCTCCGACGGCTGGGACGGACTCAACTGCAATGTCTGCCAGACCGATGCAGCGTGCGCCAACTTTATGCTCGGCGGCGAGCGCCTAGGCGAAAACGGCACATGCTACGACGGCGGCGCGACCATCCAGCAGAGCTTTCAGGAGTGCGACGTAACCAACCAAAAGATCGTCGACATGCTCCCCGGCCGCCCGCCCCAGGTTACCTTCAGCTGCGACAAGAGCGACGCATCGTGCAACTTTCAGTTCTGGATTGGCGCGCGCGAGTCCTTCTACTGCGGACTCGATGACTGCCAAGAGTCGATCGAGATCGGCAAGTCGGCCAACAAAACGTCGTACGACTGCCAAAAGGTGGCGTGCAAGTGCATCCCCGGCCGCATGCTGTGCGGCGAGTCGGGCAGCATCGACATTTCCGACTTCCTCACCGAAGAGATCAAAGGACCCGGCAAGATGTCGTGCAAGACCGATCCTGATGGCGTTCGCAAGTGCCGCTTCGAAGAACCGGGCATGAACGGCCTCATCTCAGACGTGTTTGGGGACGAAGCCATCTTCATCACGTGCAAGTCGGGCGAGTGCATCCACTTCAGTCAGGTACCCGGCTATCAGGCGCCTACAGCGCCGGAACGACCCGTCACTTGGGTGGTCGTCAGCGCCATCGCCGCCATCCTCATCGTCGTCGTCTCGGTCAGCCTGCTCTGGATGCTAGGCAGACACTACAAGGACGACGAGATGCGCCTCGGCTCTGTCCGCCTGCCCGAAGAGGGGGCTGACCTCATGAAGGACCACATCCCCGCCGCGCTCCACTGGGAGAACGTCGGCTACCGTATCGGCTCCAAGGCGCTCCTCGACGGCATCACCGGCTCCGTCAAGCCAGGCGAGGTCATGGCCATCGTCGGTGCGAGCGGAGCGGGCAAGACGACGTTCCTCGACATCCTCGCACGCAGGGACAAGCGCGGCACCACTTCGGGCACCGTGCTCGTCAACGGCCGCAAGATGGCCGACCAGGAGTACAAGCGCGTCGTCGGCTTTGTCGACCAGGAAGACCTGCTCATGGAGACGCTCACCGTCTACGAGACTGTGTTGTACTCGGCGTTACTCCGTCTGCCAAGGGACATGTCGCTCGAGGCGAAGAAGTTCCGCACGCTCGAGACCATGCAGGAGCTCGGCATCCTCGGCATCCGCGACAGCCGCATCGGCGGTTCTGGCTTCACGGCAGGCGGCAGCAAGGAGGGCCGCGGCATCAGTGGAGGCGAGAAGCGCAGGGTGTCCATCGCCTGCGAGCTCGTCACCAGCCCGAGCATCCTCTTTTGCGACGAGCCCACCTCGGGTCTCGACGCGTACAATGCGTACAATGTGGTGCAGTCGCTCGTGACGCTTGCAAAGACGTACAAGCGCACCGTCATCTTTTCCATCCACCAGCCGCGCTCCAACATCGTGGCGCTCTTTGACAAGCTGCTGCTGCTAGCCGAAGGCCGTGTGGTCTTCTCGGGCCCATTCGCGCGATGCAGCGACTACTTTGACGACGTCGGACACCCGTGTCCGTCCGGATTCAACATTGCCGATTTCCTCATCGACCTCACGGCTCGCCGCACCCACGGCGCCAGCGACGGTGACGAGACCGATGTCGAGGGCGGTACGCATGCGCGCGGCGAGACGAGCATTGTTACGACAGGCACGAATTCGCGCGACGAATCGACCGAACTGCGCACACGGCCGAATTCGATCGCCGAGGAAGGCACAGGCAACGGGCTGCGCAAGCGCACGAGTCGGCTAGCGGACGGTCTGCGCAGTGCGTTCGCCAACGGCCAGTCGAACGGTCACGACGTATGGATGCCGGCGCTCAGCAGCGGGAAGCTGGTCCACCTTGTCAACGCTTTCGCCGACTCGGACATTGCAGGCGAAACCAAGGCGGAGCTCGATGCGTTCCTGGGGCGTACGGAGCAAGGGGTGCAGAACGAGTTGCCGGATGTGGCGAATGATGCTGCGCTGCTGCGCGCGTACAAGAAGGCGTCGCTGTGGACGCAGTTCAAGATTCTCTCGGGGCGGGCGTTCAAGAACCTGTACCGCGATCCGATCCTGATGGTGGCGCATTTTGGACTGGCGATCGTGCTCGCGCTGTTCTGCGGCGTGCTGTACCACGGCGTGACCAACGACATTAGTGGATTCCAGAACCGGCTGGGGCTGTTCTTCTTTATCCTGGCGCTGTTTGGATTCTCGTGTCTGACGTCGTTGGGCGTGTTTGCCAACGAGCGCGCGCTGTTCGTGCGCGAAAGGAGCAACGGATACTACAGTCCGCTGACGTATTTCACCAGCAAGTTGCTCTTCGACATCCTGCCGTTGCGGGTGGTACCTCCGTTCCTGTTTGGCGGATGTGTCTACTTTCTCGTCGGCTTGGTGCCGGGGGTGGCCGAGTTTTGGAAGTTCATCCTTACGCTCGTGTTGTTCTCGCTGGCTGCGAGTTCGGCGGTGTTCCTCATTTCGATTGCGATTGCGGATACGGGGTTGGCGAATCTGGTCGGATCGCTAACGATGCTGTTTTCACTTCTGTTTGCGGGGTTGTTGATCAATCGCGATCGCATTCCGAGCGGATTGAAGTGGCTGCAGCATCTGTCATTCTTCCATGCGGCTTACGAGGCACTCATCGTCAACGAGCTTAGGAATCTCAGTCTCAAGGAGCACAAGTACGGCATCGACATCGAGGTTCCGGCTGCAAGCATCATCAGCTCGTTCGGATTCAACTCCCAGGCCTTTTGGTTCCCGGATATCGCCACTCTCGCCGCGCTCTTTGTCACATTCACCACGCTCAGCGCTGTCACACTCGTCGTGTTCGTGCGCGAACGCAAGTGAATAACCTCGCACATTCCTCTGCTTCGGAAATAGATGTCATGGCACTTCTTTGCGCGATTGGACGGTGAGGGAGGGGTTGTTAGAAGACTGTGCCGTCGGAAATGACGTTGATCGGAGGACCTTTAGTGTCGGGTCTCTTTTCGGCTGCAATTTGACGGCCTCCCTTCCAGGTTGCAGCCTCGAGCACCTGCTTGAGGTTGAGCTGATCGGGCTTCAAGCCGAGCTTGTTGCGGATCTTTTCGGCGCATCGATCGAGCAACACCACGGTGAGGGCTCTCCACTCGACGACGGCGGGATGTTCAGCGGGGATGGCTGGGATGTCTCCCTTGTCCAGCGATGCGTCCAGCAGGCTTTGCTTGGGCACGAGCACGCCCAGGTCGACAAACAGACCGCCGTTGCGGTACTCTGGCAGACCAGTGCCGTGCTCGGCATCGGCAAACGTCCAGCCGAGCGTGGCGGTCATGGCTTCCTGCAGAGAGTAGCACATCCACTGGCTCAACTTGTGGAACGGCACCATGGCACGCGAGTTGTCGGCATCGACACCGGCGAGGCGAGCCAGCGTGGCGTTGGGCCATACATCGCCCATGGCCACGCCGTCAAGATGCGTGCGCGAGGCAGGCCAGATGGGCGCAAGCCCATACATGAGCACCTCCCATAGCACAGGCAGGCTCACCGCCACCTTGCCGTCAACGTTGCGCGTCGTCGGATGAGTCGCGAGGTAGTCCACCAAGAATCCAGGTCGTCGCTGCGAAGGTGCGGCCGAAGAGGGACCACGGAAGAATGCGTGCGTGTCCGACTCGAGCGCCTGGCCGAGTTTGCTGAGCAGCGCCGCACGTCCTTCGAGTCCGGTCATGGGGTTGGCGTCCGGATGCAACTGCATATCGATGGCCAGCATGTCCGGCGACAGATTCTGCAGCCCCGCAGCAGTCGCTTTGTGGTTTCCGCCCGGACCTTCGCTCGAGTCGGCCTCGGTGCAGAAGCGACCGGAGGTGAACATGTCGAGACTCGCCACGGCCAGACCTTCCGAGCGGCCGTACGAGAGCCCGGTCTTCTTCTCCTCGTATGTCCACTTTGTGCCTGCGCCAGCGTCGAGCAGCACCGACACCATGAAAAGGTCCACGAGCCTGCGTGCTGCCTCGGTCGCATCTACGACCGGCGTCGACGTCGGCGTAGCCAGCGCAGCCCACGACGAGAGCAACGTGGTGATGCGCGGGATGTTGCCCACGTCAAAGTGTCGCCAGCGTCCGTGCGGAGGGATGGACGCATAGTCCGTACCGTAGTCGCGCGCGATGATGCCGATGCAGTAGTCGGCTACGGCATCTTCGCGAGAGTCGTCGTAGCGAAAGTACTCGAGCTCGCCCTTGGCTGCGGCTTCGCCAAAGATCTTGTAGCACCGCTCGCGAACCGCAGGAAGCGTACGCAGGTAGGCAACGTCGGCCGAAACACTCGAACTTCCTGCACTTGTCATCGTCGTAGTCGAAAGCTGTGAAAGATGAGATGATGAAGGAACAAGAAAGATAGTGGTGGTTGGTCTGGAAGGAAAGCGAGAGGCTGCTCATAATTTGTGTCTACAGCGGCGGTGGCTCGTGCGGCACCATCAGGGTTCGCGCGATACGAGCTGCAGCGCCTCACATCCGACCATCCGAGCCACACCCGTCAGGGTCCTATCCTACACGCAACACGCCGAGGCTTCGAAAATTGCCGCCATGTTAGGTCGTACATCCACGTCAACCCGAACTCGAGCCTCTTATCGCCCTGTGCGCTGCGAGATTGCAGCGCCTCCCGAACACCCGACCCACCAAACCCCACGATTCCAGAGCTCAGCCGCCAGTCTTCTCGGGCTCGGAGGTCGCCGTATACCGCGACCAGACGCATTCAGACGGCTCGTGGAAGGATGAATATGTCGATAGAGATTATGTAGTGGTATCATAAAAATGTGGTTGGCTCCAATGAGGAGCCGGTATGCTGGAGAAAGATAAACGAGTGTGGGAGAGTGGTCCGAACGGGTGTCGTCAGACGTTCTTTTTATGGAAGGATGGTACCTTCAAGACCCGCCTGCCCTCTTGCGGAGATACTCTTCATGCATCTCCCGCCGAGTCCGGGACGGTCCGGGACTCTGCTGCTGGGTCATCATCGAGGCGGGTCGAGCAGGCGGCGGCGGCATGGTTGCGGCTGCCTGACGTTCTCTCTGAAGCTCGCTTTCAGCTTGAAGCTTCAACACGCGCTCCGAGAGATCTTCGAGGACAGCCATTCGATCGTCCTGCCTGCTGCAGCTCGAGCCCAGCCTTGTCTTGAGCGCCATCTGGCCGCCTCCGACGCTCTGGCTGCGCCCATGCCCAGGGCGGAGGATCGACGAGGTGTCACCATTGTCACTAAGCATCTGCGAAGCGGCAGGTGTTTGGAGCGTTCCAAACTCGTCGACAGAAGAGAAGGCCCCGCGGGGTGGTAAGATCCCCTTCGCTCTACGTAGCGTGCGGCCAGGCTTCGAAGGCGACCCGGCCTCATTGGTCTCTGCGGCGGCATTACGACTCTCCTCTTCAGCTACGGGCTCCTCGTGCTTGACAGCTCCACCTTGAGGCTTTTGCTTGAGGAACATCCGAAGTGTGTCTAACGCGACCGAGACTTCATTGAAGCCAACTTTGCCCCGTGCTTGATTCGGCGCAGTTGCCAAGCGCCGCAGGGACTCAAAGTCTGCCGAGGTTTCCAGCACGGATTGCGGCCTCCGCGGGGTGAGCGAGGCTCCCTCGCTGCTCTTTGCACTCCTCTGCAGTGCAATGCTGTGCCGTGCTTTGGACGAGGAAGGAGCAGCGCTGTTAAGAGGAAGAATCGCGTCACTCGATCGCGTCAACTTCATCGAGCTGGCGCCTGTACTCGAAGGTGACATGCTGGCTTGCGACATTCCCCGTGCCCGACGCAGCGCGAGTGCTGTGCCAGACACACGCTCGGTGGGGACAAAGCCGCCATCCAAATTCAGCCCGCCACTCGAGCCCGTCCTCGTGGCAGTCGACATGCGGAGTGATCCTGCCGCGATGTAGGAGCGCAGACGTGTGGGGCCCGTGGTACCACTCGACGCCTGAGTTTCACTTGAAGCCAAATTGCCGATGGAGCTGCGGCTGCTTGTACTGGCGCTGCTGCTGGGTCTGCCTGACCGCATATTCTTATTGTAAGGCTCGGCCATCAGCCTGGATCGTGTCGAGGACGACGACACAGACAGCGAGTCAAAAGAAGTTCGCTCGTCGGGCCAGGTCGGGGCCGCTACCGCCAAAGCCTCTTGAGTCGCAGGCAGTGCTGCCGCAGGCAGCGCTGAGGCCGACGCGCGATTCTGGAGCAGGACGCCTTCGCGGTTCCTCGGCCATGTCCGCCAGCGCTCGTCGGCCATCTGTTCGATTGAGACAGACTGTCCGAACTCGCTAAAGTCGTGCATCGCTACTTCGGGTGTTGCATCTGGGCGTATTGCCTCCATGGCTTCGGGAACCGTGGACGCGGGCTTTTGAGCACGGGATCGACTCTGACTCAGACCGATGGACGAGGCCGGCGTCGTTACCAAATGGCTGCTTGCAGTGGCTGAATGCGTTCCGCTGATGGAGCTGCGCATGTCGTTGAAGGAAGTGTCCCAGGTGGAGGAGTTGCTGGTAGAGGTGAAGCTGGCTTCGGTTGTAGCGCCCAAGGATGCGGTCGACGCCTCGTTCTGATGCCATCGAACGGCACGGTGATGCAAAGCGACGGAATCGCCGTATGACTGCGCCGAAGCCAGGGACTCGGGCGCACTCGAGTCGAGCAGCCATCTGCCCATCTCGTCGACAAGCATGAAGCTGGACGAGGCTGTTGGCATGGGTCCTGCCTTACTGTTCGTTCCCGAGGCTGAAAGTTGCAGGTTAAGACCCAGACCCGAGAGGGCTTCCTCTTCGACGATATTTTCGCCAGCGTCCTGTCGGCCGCCAGTGTTGACCGGTAGGAGGAAGGCAGGACTGCCATGTACGTTGACCTGCGACTGGGTGCTTGGCAATGGAGTGTCGTCTCGGCCTTCGGCGAAAGCCGGATAGTCGGTATGAGCTGAAGCTGAAGGAGTGTGCAGATAGACTGCTGAGGTGGATGCAGCCGATGCCTGCCGAGGCGAGAGGGCGGTGGACGCTTTCTCTGTGGTTTTCGGGGCTGTGTACGAATCGTTTACAGTCGTGCGTTGCCCATGAGGCCGAGGCGGCTGCCTGACGGGATGGAACGGAGACGGTTTAGAGCCACTGTGGTGTATCGACTGCGAATCGAGCTGCTCGGTGAGATCATTGCTGGGCAATAGATGCGTGGATAGGCTCGGTGTTTCGTGTTGAAAGATAGAGCTGAGGAACGCAGCGTCGTTGAAGCCGATCGGAAATGCCGACAAGGCCGGCGTAGGTGACAGGGAAGCATTCGATGTTGGACTCAGCACAGAGGTGTTTACGGCTGGATCACCAATCAAAGCTGATTCCGCGATGCGCTGATTGCCCGTCGGCTGTTCCCGATAGGATCGGAAGGCACCCGAAGACGTAGCTGAAGTGACTTGGACAGCGTCACCCTCTGTGCTTGGTGGGAATCGGTTGGATTGCGCCAGGAGGGCATCCGATATGATTCCGACAGGATTGGAAGCGCGATGCACCGGCATCGGTGTCGGTTGCGAGCCGGTGCTAAACATGTCAAATGTTCTCTGTGATGAAGAGCCTGACATGAGCCATTCCTGGTCCCTCGCTAGGGTCTGATACTGCTGACGGATGTTCGGGTGTGGCGTGGGGTCTTCCTGGCCCAAAGCGGAGCCACGCACAGGCACGGTAGACCACGGCGATGCAGGCGTGCCAGGCGAGCTGAAAGCCTCGTGCCCCGAGAGGGAGAGAAGCTGAGGAGGAGCTGCATGGCGCGTAGGCGTTTGTAGGGCTTGATGTTTAGCTCGAGTAGATGAATGCGATGCTGGTGTGAGCTGAGACTGGCTTGCACGGGTGGCTTGTGAGGCTGTAGGGCTAGCGGCTGCCTTTTTGCGTAGAGAGGTGGGCGTGGTGATGTTGAGAGCGTGGCTGAGGGTCGACACATAGGAAGATGAAGACTCCTTCCGGTGATGCGAAGGGGAAGGCACAGGTGACTCGCCTTGCTGATTGGCCTGGCCGTAGTCGGGATGTTGCATCACGCACGGTCGATACGCACCTCCGCACGCACAGCAGCAGCAGACCCTCGGAGACCAGCGAGATAATGGTGCGGCTTGTCGAAGGGGGGCATGGGTGGGCTGGAGATGCAACTGGATGGAGGCAGGCTACAACGACGCCTGAAGCGCCCTTGATTCTGTCGGAGTTGCGACTCGAACCTGGCTGCAGTACAAAGGCATATACTGGGGCTGGCGGCGCGGTTGGGTGGAGTGATGTCGATCGCGGAACAATTGATGGGCTTGTGGTGGGCTTGTGGTTTCAACAAGGACAGTCGAGGTCTGCGACGATCGTCTTCATCAAGTGTTCGAAAGAACTGTGGATTAGCGTGTGAGGGCGACTAGGGTTGGCGGCCGATCAGAATGTCTGTAGTAGTGGCGACAGTCAAGAGGTGTGATCGACCTGAGTCCAGGATGATGATGAGCGGGGAGTCAGTCTGGCGATGGAAGCTGCTGGGAGGTCGTCGTGAGGCGCAGCGACACGGGCGGTCCAGGTAGCGTGCGCGAGGCCTGCTGCACTCGGTGTCGATCACAGACCCTGAAGGATCTGCAGTGGGGTAGGAAGGATGGTCCGGGATGGCTGCAGGGCCGACAAGGGCGCAGAGGAAGCAAGTTGACCGTCGAGTGAGCGTACCAAAGACCGCTTGCGCGAGCTGCTGGAGGGATGCGCAATGTCGGAGGTTCGACGAAGGTGCAAAGGATGTCGGAGGTAACCTGTTGGCCGAAGGCAGCCCGGACGCTGATGCAGAAGGAGTTCCGAAGGAGGATGCGCTGATGCCGGAGCTGCCTAGCATGTGGGAGTCAGGAAGACGCAACCCGAGCCAAAATCGGGACGCGGTCGCGGTGGGCGGAGCGAAGGAGGCGTGAGCGATGTCGTGCAGCCGGGCGGGACCTCCTTTCACTGCATGTGTGAGCACTACTGCGTCGGCATCGACGTCCATGGCGAGCACCGGCGTAGCCCAGAGCGGCAGCAGCGACGGCCCGAGAAAAAAAAGAAGAGCAGAAGAAGCTGGCCGTGCAGCTGCATCCTGACGCAGAGTTTTTGGACCGCAACACCCTGGCAGCCGAAGAACGCCGGGCTCAGGCGAAGAAAGCTCGCCGGACCCGCTTGGAAGGCGAGTCAACTGCACGCCGTCGTTTGCCGGCCAGCCGGACCCCGCTGTGACTGCTGCAAGAAGAAAGCGCAGAGGAGCAGCCAAGCAGGCATTCTGAACGAGAACATCACCATTGTATGCCGTCGTCGTGCATGGCCAAGCCAGCCGAAAAACGAAACGCGAAAAAAGAAAAAGTGTTGTTCTCTCTGCGACGCGAACACCAGCAGAAGATTAAATGCGCGTCGGAGGAGCCGGGCACAGCCGCGAGTGCAAGAGAAGCCGGCAACCGAGCGATGTGCCATCCATCACATGCATGGCGGTGCTTGCCACTCCTCTCGTCCTCGTCACGCATGGAGCGCTGTGAATTCGGGACACTGGTGGGTCGTCCGACCTTTTACAGATCATGGCGCCCAGGCGCCAGTGGCAGCAAGTCACGCACCTCTCGATTGAGAGATAGTCACACATAGCTTGTTCCGTCGGCGGATTCATTTTTCGTATGTTGCATCGGAGTTGGGCGTCGTTTGAAAATAGGGCGCATGCCCAGAGCTCGGGCCTTAAGAGGGCTCGATCGGTGTCGTACTGCGTCCATCATCCTCCGTATCGACCGTGCGAGACGCTTTTAGACCTGCTCGCCTAAAGCCTGCGACGGGCAACGATCGAATTTCCTCATTCTCCCCAGCCGGCATAAGCGATCCGCACCTTCTGCGCGACAGGTTTGGCACCCGCTTGCCGAGCCAAATGCACTCCTTCTGTCCGTGCCGCGGAACTAGAGCGTCGGGCGACGACAGATTCGGCTCCACGACGTTGCACAGCAGGCATGCGTCGGCCCGTCGCAGGCACATCTGCTGACGGGGAAGTCCACCTGACCGAGACGATCGCTGCGCGGTGAGCCATCCACGCGGACGCGGGAATCGATGGGATCATGCATTGTTATGCGGCTCTTCCATGCACCTACATGAGAGTCGCATTGTCGCTTTCGAGGCGAGACGTCGGCGCGCCCACGCCGGCCCATTGTCAGCGCCCGCAGTGCCGCATCACACCAACTAAGCGAGCTCAATCGGCACCTCCAGACATCCTAGGCGTTGTATGCGAGACAGACGGGGCGATCATCGTCGCCATCCAAGGCGCTCCCACAACGCTCCACTGGACCGAACTCCGCCTCGTGTTGCGTCCAGAACGACGCAGCGTCGGCCGCCTTACCCTGGCACCGCGTGCCCGTGGTTGGTCTCGATGAGTCGCCGTGGATGGCCATGTGTGCGGATGCATGGGAACCGAGGATCCGTCTCTACTGATGCGCTGCGCCCGCGCCTTCAAATTCAATTCGACTATCTGCCTCGCCAAACCAGGCATTTGTTTGGACCGCCGTTGACATGCTTTGGTTGACAGGTGCAAGGCTGAGACAAATCAACGCCCTCTGCCCCTGAAGCACCAACAAACAAATGCCTTCTTTTTGGCCTTCGGCTCTCTTGGCTCCGCCTGCTGCATGTGCCTCGGACTTTCTCGTGAAGCGCAGCTCGTGCTTCTCCTCTCAGCAGACAACCTCGCCAGAAGCAGGTCCTGCCTCGATTTCCGATTTCAGTCCAATTTCAGTCTCGACCCGCTCCGCTTCCGCTCTGGCCCGCTGAATGAATTCGCTCACTTGCCCGTGCGCAATCAGGACACACCTTCAACTCGGCTCTCAAATGCCCTGTCCCCGACGATTCCACGGCTCTTTCGGACACCTTTTGATTTTCTAAGATCTGCTCTGGCGTTGTTCCGATTCTATGCGACACGGGGGGAGGATCTAGTTGGCGGATCCACGGCCGATGGCCTTCATCTCTGTGCCGATGTTGGCGAGCTTGGGCAGGGGTTCCGCGTCCGCCTGCGACGGAGCGGGCAGGAAGCCGACCGCCAACAGCCAGGCGAGGTACGTTGCGACGAGCGAGCGGTCGACACCCATCACCGTGCCTTGCGCTTTGCCCTCGGAGGCTGCGTCCAGGATCGCCTGCGTGTGGCGGTCGTCCAGCTCGGGCGACTTGGTCGACGTCGGCAGGTCATCCAGCACAAAGTGCAGCAGCGGGAACAGCGCATTGTCCTCGACCGAACCAGAGCCACTGCTGAGCACATGCTCCTCGAGCCTCGCGCGCCAGTGCACGTATTCGGTCTTTTCCACCTTCCAGCCGTAGCGGCTGAGCTGGCCAAGCATGTCGTTGAATCGGATGCTCGGGTGGTTGGTCACGTGAAACACCTTGGCGTTGGTGCCTGGCGTCTTGTTGATCTTCTCGAGCTCAAGCGCATTGTTGAGGCAAGCCAGCGTGGCGATCCTCGCCACATGGTCGACGGGCACCATGTTGATGGGGTTGTGCATGTCGGGAACCAGACCCAGCTGGATCGAGCCCTTGACGAGACGCCAGAGGAAGTCGTCCGTGTTGGTCACTGCCGTCTTGGAGTCACCGACGACGTAGCCTGGACGAACGATCGAGGCCTTGAGCCCGCGCGAGGCAGCGATCATGATGAGCTTCTCCGCGACCCACTTGGACTGACCGTAGCCCGTGGTGAGGCCACGGCTGTTGGCCTCGATGTCGTCGGTCTCGGGAACACCGTGCAGCTGCTCTGCCGATCCATTTTGCGCAGGGTCCTGGCCGTGCACGATCGAGTCCGAGAGGCGGATGTAGTGGTCGGTGTCGAGCGCCGAGGTACTCGAGACGAACGTCAGCGTCTTGGCCTTCTTGCCCATGTTGCACAGCTTGATCGCACAGATCGTCGAGCCCACGTTGGCCGCACGCAACTTGCTGTACGGGTACACCCAGTGCACCAGCGCGCCGTTGTGCAGGATATCGTCCACCTCGTCGGCGAGCTTGGCATACACCTGCTCCGACATGCCCAGGCGCTGGGGTGCAGCAAGGTCACCGAGAACGACCTGGAGGCGTCCCTCGCTCACCCACTTGTCGTCCCAGATGCCTCGGCCTTTGCAGCCCTCGCGCAGACGCTCGAGCGCGTTCGCCTCGTCCTTGGCTCGCACGTGTGCGTACACCTTGGCGACGCTCGACGCGCGCTTGGTCAGCAAGTCGTACAGGATGAACGCGCCCAAGAAGCCCGTCACACCCGTCACCAGCACAGTGCGTGGTCCGGCCGCAGCGGGCTTCACCTTGTCGCCTGCGAAGGACTCGGGCAGGCTTGGCGTCAGTGTGGCCACGTCGGCGCCGTAGTTCTCGTCCAGGTTCGCCTCCTCGGTCTGCTTGGCCGAAGCGTCCGATCCGTTGGTCTGCGAGGCTCCAAGACCGAGGTCGGCCTGACGCAGCTGATCGACAGCCTTGGCGAGCCCTCGCACAGTGGGCGCATCGAAAACAACACCAAGAGGCACGTTGATGACAAACTGCTTGCGCATCTCGAACACTAGGCGCGTGGCCAGGATCGAGTGGCCACCGAGGTCGAAGAAGCTCTCGTCAAGCGGGATCGGCGAGGGCGCGTTGGGCAGCAGTCGCGACCACAGCTCCATGACCGAGCGTTCGGTGGGCGTAGCGGCCGCCAGCACAGCGGCAGCATTGGCGCCGTCCTTGGCGCCCGACGAGCTGCTAGAACCCACCGCGGCCACCATGGCCGTGTCTGGGAAAGGTAGCGCAGGCTTGTCAATCTTGCCGTTGGGGTTGAGCGGCATCTTGTGCAACGGCACAAACAGCGTGGGCACCGAGTAGGCAGGCAGCTTTCGCTTGAGGTGGTCGCGGATATCCTTGATGAGCGTGCGGTAGCGGCGCATGCCCTTGACGAGCATGGCATCGCGAGCCGCCTTGCCGCCTGCAGCCGCCGCGCCTTCGTCGTCTTCGGTCACCTGCTCCTCGAACTCGGCAGCGCCGGCGCCGGGCACGAAGTAGGAGACTAGCACCTTCTCCTCGTCCTTGTCACGGCGGACGAGCGTGACGTTCTCGCGCACGTGCGGGTGGCGCGAGAGATGTGTGTCGATCTCGCCGAGCTCGATACGGAAGCCACGGATCTTGATCTGGTCGTCGGCACGGCCCGTGCACTCAACGGTGCCGTCGGGGAGGTAGCGGCCAAGGTCACCCGTCTTGTACATGCGGTCGCGGATGCCCTTCCAGAACTGGCCCTCGGGCGTGTCCTTGATGGTGTCCGGGAAGCTGAGGTTGGGCGCGAGGAAGTTGGGCATGAACTTTTCAGCCGTGACCTCCGGGGGTCCGAGGTATCCCTCTGCCAAGCCACCGCTGCGCACGTAGATCTCACCGACTTCACCGACGGCGCAGGTGGCGGTGCGCTCGTTGCGGTTGACGACGAGCAGCTGGACGTTGATCATGCCTTGGCCTGCAGGCATGATGTCCTTCTGCGTCTGCAGGAAGGTGGACGAGGTGCTGACGGGCGGGATGGCAAAGTAGCTCACCGCACGCTGCGTTTCGGTGGTGCCGTACATGTTGATGATGCAGACGTTGGCTGCCAACGCCTGCAGACGCGTGCAGTCGCGCTTGGTGAGCACGTCTCCGACGAAGAAGGCGTTGCGGAGCGATGGGATGAGCGCCGTCGCCTGGGCACTCAGCAGCTGACCCATGGCAGGTGTGAGATGCGTGACGGTCGCCTTGGTGGCCGCCATCCATTCGGCGAGACGGCCGGGCGTGCCGATGTCCTCGGAGGTGGGGATGTGCAGCTCGGCGCCAAAGAAGAGCGGAGTGAAGATGTCGCGCTGGATGGGGTCGTGGGCGATACCGGAAAGCATGGTGAATCGTTCATGCGCACCAAGGCCGAAGCGCTCGCCCATCCACGGGAAGAAGTGGGTGAGCGAAAAGTGACGGCCCTTGACACCCTTGGGAATGCCCGTGGATCCGGAGGTGAAGGATAGCGTACCCACGCTGTCGGGACCCAGCACGACGTTGGTGCTTTCGCCCGCCAGCGATTGCTGCTTCTCCAGCGCATCAGCTCCACCTTGCGAAGCGGCACCACCTCGCACGGAACCGTCGTCGAGCAGCTCAAGGGCTGGGATCTCGGTGCGGAGCTCAAGCTCGTTCTGGATGCACTTGCGCACCGAGGGCTGCAGGATGCCAGCCTTGGCGAGCACGATGAGGGCGCGAGGCTTGGCGACCTGGAGGTAGATGTTCTGGCGTGAAGGCGGGTATGCAGGGTCGATGACGCTGAATGTCGCACCGGCCTTGAGCGTACCGAGAACAGCGACGACGAGGTCGACGCCACGGTGTGCGTAGGTCGTGACGACCTCCTCGCGCTGGACGCCTGCCTGGAGGAGGTGATGAGCGACGACGTTGGAGGCACGGTCGAGCTGGCCGTAGGTGATCTCGCGCACGCGGCTTGCGGGAGCCGAGGGCTCAGCGAGCGAGACAGAGTCGTCAGCGAGCGACTCGACGATGCACCTGCGGTCCGGGTGCGCGCGTGCGTTGCGCTCAAAGATGTGTGTGATGGCGCCGCGGAATCCGCACCACTCGAGGTCCTTGGTGGGATCCGGCAGGAATGCGTTCTCCTGCGGCGTACGGATTGGCAAGCTGCCCACTGCCGCGGCGGGATTGGATGCGGCCACAGAGATGAGCTGGGAAAGCTGTGCCAGGATGAGCTGCATGCGCTGCGAGGAGAAGAGCAGCGAGTTGTAAGAGAGGTGCACGGCGATGTTGGGCACGAGCGAGTCGCGGAAGGTATGTGTTGCAGCGGCTGCTGAAGAGGGTGTGGCCGATTCCGCCGGGGTGGCCGCGCTGGCCGAGTCGTCGCCGGGGGTGGCGCCGGGCTTGGTGAGGAAGACGGTGAGATCGGTGGTGAGCGACGTCGACTGCATAAAGTTGCGAGCCTTGCCGCCTGTCTCGTCGAAGAAGCGGACGCGGAAGATGGGTGCGCTTTGGACACCTTCAGGCAGCGGACCCTCGCGTTCGGCACGCTCGGCCTCGACGCGCTTGACGATCTCGTCGTAGGGGACCGCATCGGCAGCCGCCTCCTTCTCGACCTGCTGGATGCGACGGACGATCTGCCAGAAAGGGTCGTTGGGTTCGATGGGGATCCTGAGGATCAGAGGCTCGCCCGTGTATGGATTGGACGAGCCAATGACGAGGTCTGTGTCGCCTGTGTATCGGTGGAGGAGGACGCAGAAGGCGGCGAGGAGCAGATGGAACGGTGTAGGACTTGCGCTGTCCTCGTCGTCGCCAGCATGCTCGGCAGGATGCAGGTCAAGCTCGTGGTGGAGAGCGAGACGCACGAGATCCTTTCTTGTGGCCGAAGACAGCGTCGACGACGAGAGAGCCTGTACGAGCTGCGAGGTGACAGGTCGTGGATAGTCGGTGGGCAGTGCGATGCTTGGAAGCGAGGTCAGCCGCGCCGACCATCGGTCCAAGCTCGCCTGCAATGTCGAAGGGGTCGCCATGGCTGCAATGAACGATCACTGACCAAGAGCTGTTGCGCACTGGTCTGAAATCGAGCTTGTTGGTGGGGAGGAAAGGAGGCGCGGATCCGTGTCGCCGCTTTGTTCTTCTTCTTCCTCCTCCGTGGCTTGGGCTGCTCTTTCTTGCCTTTTCCAGCTCGAGCTAGCTTCGGCATTTTCCCGTGACTCCTGCTGCTGGACTGGCATGAAGCACACCGACGGTCGGACCGCTCAAAGCGCCGAGTCACGAAATCGAGGCCATTTCGAATGAATAAACCTGAGTCATCCCGAGAAGATGTGGGGTGAAGTTGGGCCTAACAAGCTGACCCGATTTTAAGCCTCCACTTGCCCACGGCGCTCGATGATGCCGATGAAGCCGATGCACGTGGCGGACCGCAATTGCTGGGCTGTGCTTTCGGGCCAAAGGCTCGGGAAGTGCCTGTCTCACCTACGCCCCCGCCAGGGTTGAGGTTCGGCAACGGCTGCCCCGGCTTCAAGCTCAACAACCTTGTCGTCATCTTTCCATCCGATCTTTAACTCACTTGCCCCACGTCGAGGCTTGCAGTCGGCTCTTGCCATTCTCTGCAACACCATCCAGACACGATATGTCCGACTGAGGTGCGGATCATCGCTGCTCCCTCAGGTCACCCCATGTCGATGGCAACCACCATGGATCCCACTACAGGTCCCGTTGCGGTAGAGCCTGCCGCTGATATCAAGCAAGCATCCTCTCCAAGCGGCAAGGAGCCTGCATCACCCTCGCCAGCACGCTCGCCTTCCGACGACTTCACACGCATCGATGCGGCCGATCGCGTCCGCTCCGTCATGCGCACAACTCGCCTCGAAAAGACGCTCGAGGAACAGCGTCGGGGGGACAAGAACGACCCCGTCTCACGCTGGCAGCGTGGAGGCGTCATGGCCGAGCAGCTCGGGCAGCAGGATCATGCACCACCAGCTGCGGTCCGAGGCAAAGCGTCGTCACCTCCCCCTCGACTGCATCATCGCACCTCGTCGTCGTCGTCGTCGTCATCTCCAAACGTCAACTCTCTTTCTCAGCAGCTCATGAGCACGAGCTTCTTCGACAAGCTGCCATTCACCTTTAAGAACGAGGCCGAGAAGGACGAGTTCATCCGCGAGTCCAAGATCCTCACCAAACGCATGGAGGACCAAAACTGGCTCGAGATGCTCGACCCCAAGCACCGATACGGCAGCAATCTCAAACACTATCACCGCCACTGGAACCTCAAAGCCGACACGCGCCAGAACTTCCTGCATTGGCTCGACGAAGGCGAGGGCAAGGATCTCAGCCTCGAAGAGTGTCCGCGCTCCAAGCTCGAGGCAGAGCGCATCACCTATCTCACTCCAGACGAGCGACGCAACTACCTCACCTACGTCGACAACGAGGCGCAACTCCCTTCCAGCGGACACCTGCACGATCTCCGCGCACACCTCAAGCAAGCTGGCAAAGGTCGTCTGCGTTGGTGTCGCACCGGCGAGCTCGTCAACACCTCCAAGTACGACCATGGCGATCTCGGCAAGGGACGCGGTATTGCACTTCGCGAGTCCCAGGAGTGGCAGAATGCGATCGCTCGTGGAGAGGCGTGCGACGTGGTGCGCGATGACAAGATCAAGTTCAGGCGAACCACTTCCACCAGCTCGTCCGATTCGTTTACATCCAACTCGTCCCTATCCGATGAGGATACCGACGTGCCAGACACAACAAAACAGGACCCAGCACCAGCGAGCGCCGATTCTGCCTCGCACACCCCAAGCCCCATCAAACCTTCACGCGACCCTGAAGAAAAGCAGCAGTCACGCAAGGAAAAGCTGCTCGAAAAGGCCAACCTAGGACCCAAGTATCTCCTCAAACAGAAGCTCGGCCTGTACTCGTCGGCAGAACGGCAGCAAATCGTCAAAGGCGACCAGGAACCAGGGTCAGACGGCCAGAATGGCGAAAAGGAAGCTCTGATCCGCAAGCGCAAAGCGGACACGTGGATCTTTGTCACCGATCTCTCGTACAACATGTACATCGGCATCAAGCAGCGCGGCCGTTTCCAGCATTCGTCGCTGCTGGCCGGATCGCTCGTCACCGTTGCCGGCGTACTCAAGGTCAAAGACGGTGTCATCGTCTCGATCTATCCATGGAGCGGCCACTACCGTTCGTCTTCCCAGCACTTTGAAGAGTTCGTCCGGCGGCTGCAGGAACGCGGGCTCGACACTAGCCAGATCAACGTTACAAAGAGCAAATGGGTGATCGAAGTCGTCAACAGATACGGCATGTATCGCAAGAAGAAGGACCGCAAACTCAAGGATCTCAAGGACAAGGCTCGCGAGACGTGGGATGCGCACCGCTCACCGGACCCACCTCACACCAACCGCACCTGAAGAGTACGACTTCAGAGACACACTCGTGCGAATCAGGAAGATCAGTACAGGGAAATTGCTTTCATATGGTTCTGCAGCTCGTCACGGTAAGCCCACGACGACCAGGGTCCGCCCTAGCCGTAATCGATACCCACTTGGCGAAATGAAGCCCTTGCCATCGAGTTGGAGTGCTGAGCCAGTCTGTGCATTGGTGCATCTCATGAAGCGCCTTCGTTCGCATGTCGGCAGGCATTGACCTTTCGCTGCCTCATGGTCTGCGCGCCAGTGATTAGGTCGATGTCGTGTATGCCACTCCGCATCTCTACGCTTCACGACCCACTTCATCTTCCGGGCGATTGCAAGACCGTGGTTGCGCCGGCCAAGTAACGCGGCATCATCGCGTCTGCATTCGCGACGACCACAATTGACTCAACCCACAAGTCACTTATGAAGGCACAATGCAGCACACTTGCCGTGCTCTTCGATGTCCCACCAACGAGCACCTGGACCGAGAGTCTGTACTTAAGGGCACGCCCACTGCCACCCTGAGTATGCCCCCCCTCTTGTCCTTCTTATAGTCTCTTCCATCGAGGACTCAATCGCTTCCGCTCTCGTCCGCTCCCGCCTCCGTATCATCTGCTAGTCAGAGATCGGCCCATCACATTCCTTTTTCCTCCTCCCGTTCTTCTCTTTCCTCACCTCTAAGCAGAGCTACTGGTAAGTCATCTTCCTGATCAGACACTTGTGCACCTGAATCGTGCTGACCGAAACCGTTTGCTTGCTCTCCTCAGGCTAGCGTCATATCCAGGGTCGAACTCTCTGGCACTTCGACACGATGAAGGTTGCTCTTCTCTCTGCCATTGTCTTTGGCGCCATTTCAGTTGCTGCCACCGCCTCCGGTTCGGTCGATCCGGACTACGAGATCCAGCTGCACCGTCGCGCCCGATCCTCGCCCGTCGCTGCAAAGAAAGGCGATCTGCAAAAGCGCGATACCACCGCACGCCCTGCTGTTCAGCACGGTCATGTGCTTGAGCGCCGCGGCGAAACGTCCGGAATGCTGGGTCTGGCCGAAGGCGCTGCTGATCTCCTTCGTGGTGGTGGTCGTGCTGAAGCCAGCAAGGCTGGCGACACCATTGTGCACAACCACCTCGCGGCCCCTCCTGCCTACCATCCTCCCGCCTACAACATGCCTGGCGCTGGGGCCTTCGGACATTCGCAGGCTGATCCTCTGCTCGCTCAGAAGCTCGAGAAGATCGACAAGCACATCGGCAAGCTCAAGCAAAGCCACGCTCAGACTGCCGAGCAGGTGGCTCTGATGCAGGAGCTCCAGGCCAAGCAGATGATGTCTGCCCGTCAAGCCCAGGCCGAAGCTCTCCAGGGCGCTAGCAAGAAGCGCGGCATCGGCAAGGGTTGGCTCATCGGCGGCATCGCTGGTGGTATTGGTCTTGGATACATCGGCACCAAGGCGTTCGACACCAAACCCGCCGACACCACCACCGGCTACAGCCAGGCTGAGATGCAGGCCTACCAGGCAGCGGGCGGCGGTGCCCCCGGTACCGCCCCGGTTGATGGATCTGCCGGCATGGGCGGTGCTGGTGCTGGAGCCGGAATGGCTGGTGCAGGTGCTGGAGCCGGAATGGCTGGTGCTGGTGCTGGAGCCGAAATGGCTGGTGCGCCCCAGCAGGCGTCTGCTGCGGGCGCTGCTGGCCAGGCCACCGCCCAGGCCGCCAGCCAGAGCGGCACCAAGCCCATCTACGACCCCGAGGTGCAGATGTACTACGTCACGGGACCGGGCGCTGGCCAGCAGCAGATCAGATACTACATCGACCCCATCACCGGCTATCTCATCAACTCGGTCACTTTTGATGTCAGCGACCCCAAGACCGGCCAGATCGTCCAGCGTGGAAGCGATGTCGGTGCCGGTGCCGGTGCCGGTGCTGGCGGTGCGGCCAGTGCTGCCGGCGCTGGCAGTGCTGGTGCTGGCGGTGCGGCCAGCGCTGGCGGTGCTGCTGGCGGCGCTGGTGCAGGACGCATGCAGAAGCGATCGGTGCGACATCTCAAGGTATGAAGCCTTCCCCTTCCACCTTGACGAGCTTGAAAGCCCGCTGCGCACTCGTAACCATGGCGACCTTGTCGCCACTATTTTCTGTTCAATTAATTGACTGTCCATATCATCGATTTCTTTCCGTCTGCGTATTGTGTACAGATCGACAAGCGACAATTCGGTTCTGCGGCCACGCGGTGAGTATTTGCATCACTCCTTCGCCTTTTGAGCTCACTTTGGCTGACATCTCGGTCTTTCTGTGAATAGCATCCAGAACCCGGCTTTGCGACAGGAGGCCATGGCGGGAATGTACGAAGGCGGTGCCGGCAGCGGCGTCGGGACAGTCGCCCCCAAGCGCAAAATCGCAGGCTTGATCGGCAAGGGCCTTCTCGGCGTCGCCGGGCTCGTCGGAACCGTGTTGGTTCTGGATCGCTACGCTCATCCCGATCGCCCTAACACTACTCCCGACAATCCGTACGGTCTGACGCCTACCGGTATCTGCGACGCATACGGGCAGGTGATCATCAAGGATTGGCGCGGAGTCCTATGGAGCAAGTCGACGTACACGCGTCTGGACATGAAGAAGCTTCCCCCGCTGCACATGTGCAGCGATGCCGAGCTTGCTGACAATGGCGTGTCTACCCAGCCCGCTGCCGCTGCGGGTGCCACAGGCGCTGCCAGTGCCGGAGGTGCGCCGATGAGCAAGCGCAGCCTTGCTGAGGATGGAATGGTAAGCAGCTCGTCCGCGATTGTATTCGAAAGGATGGCAGTGACTCATGGCGACTCTTCTCGTTTACAACAGGCCGATCTGACCGAGCTTACAGCCGTTGTAAAGCGCGATGTCAACAATGACCACAGCGAAGCTGAAGATTCCGACTCGCACAATGCGCTGGAGAAGAGGCAAGCAAAGTCGGGGGGCCTCGCAGGCGTGGCCGGCATGGCATTTCTGCCCTCCCTGGGCTGGTCCGGTGGACTTGCGATTGGCGCTACAGCCATTGTGACTGCAATGTACCTGCACCATGTGCACGAGGCCAAGCAGCAGGCTCGCCTTGCCGAGTGGAACAGCCAGTACCACTCCGCCGGCGACGCTGCCAGCTCCGTGGGTAACGCGATCAGCACGGGTGCCAACGGGCAGCTGTTCAACCCTATCACGGGCAACCTCGTTCTGGTTGACCCGAACACGGGCACGTACTACGACTCCGGCTCGGGCGAGCAGGTCAACCCGAAGACCGGCATGCCATTCCGTTTCGGTGGTGGCTCCAGCTCGTCGGACAGCAAGCCAAAGCAAGCCGCTGCTCAGCCAGTCCCGCAGCAGCTGCCGTTGGATGGCAGTGGTCAGATGGCGACCGAGTCGCCCGAGGTACAGCAGGCTATGGCTCAGTGGAATGCCATGACTCCGCAACAGCAGCAGCAGCTCATGCAGAAGTACGGCGGTGCGGCTCAGCAGATCCTCAACTCGCCCGACCCGAACGCGGCGTTCCAGCAGTACACGAGCGGCCTTGGCCAGCAGACGCAGTATGCTGCTCAGTCGTCGCAGTACGCTCAGCAGCCACAGTATTCTCAGCAGCCACAGTATGCTCAGCAGCAGCCGCAGTACGCTCAGCAACAGCCGCAGTACGCGTCCGGTGGCGGTATGGGCGATGGAGGAGCAGCTGCTATGTGATAGCAACCCATCTCTTGGTACTGCCCTTCTTTCCCGTCTCGATTTCGCTTTCGTATCTACTCTTTCCCTTCGCTTCGTGACCTTTCTCCTTCTGATCCTTTCGCAGAATCTGTACCCTCGTTACTTGATCTCCGCGAGTGAAACTGCAACGTGTGGTTGAACGGCAGGCTGCGGTGTTGGATCCAAGGGCGCGGAATTTTGTGCTTGTTAGGCTGGTTGGGATCGAACAAATTGAACGTTGAATATCGCGTGTGGAGGCCAAAGGCTGTACGCCAACGCCAGGCTCCAGGCGCGGTTCGCGTGAAGTGGCCGTGACAGGCGTTCGTGTTGCACTTTTTTCGCCTCGCGGCGCGAAGTCGCGAAGGAGCCGCCCACTTGTCCAAAACTGCGCGTGGCCGGGAACGGTGAGCGAGCCATGCCGTGCCGTGCACACGAAAGTAGGAGCTAGGCGCGGTGCAATCGTGTCGGCGGCTCGTGTCGAGGCTGCTGCCTCAGGAAGCCTGTGGTGGGTGCTGCAGGCTGGGTAGAGGGCTCGCTTTGAGACACGACCGAACCTATCCTCTTGACCACCCATCACCGACCACCTCAAGACCAGCACCTCAAGACTTTGATAGATCCGCCACTCCACCAAACCGACCCTGCTCCGTCGTAGACGCGCTTGCCGAAGCGTCCTTTCGCCCTTTCTTGCATCACCATCACCGTCGGCTGCCGTGGGAACATAACCCGAGAGCGTGACTTGTCTATCGCCCTAGACGCGCCGTGACTTCGCCGACATGATGCACGACCTTCCCACGCCAGCTCCGTCATCGGACCCTCCGATGCCCGGCTCGTCGCCCGTGAAAGGAGCGAGGCATGACAAAGCACTCATGGCTGCCAAGGATGCCGCCGTGACGCGTCCATTCGCGCCTCTCGACCTCAACATTGTCGGCGCTCGCGTCAAAGCATTCCAGGAGACTCGGGAGAAGGCCGGCGCCACTCCACCTCCTTCGTCGCCTCCCGCCTCGTCCGTGTTCCTCTCTTCGCCCGCCACGCAGCCGCGCCAGCAAGAGCTTGGCTTCTCGCCCGTCAAGCAGCAGCGCGCCTTCCCTGCACGAACCCAGCCCGCCCGCGACAACACGGTCTCTTCTGTCTATGGCGACCGCGTGCAGGAGCTCGGAAACCAGGTCCTCGGCCTCGTCCCGAACACAGAGCTGGACGCAGATACCGAGGCGGTGCCCAACCTGCTCTTCGGAAGCAAGAGCGTCAGCCTGGTCATCGGCCGATCCAAGCCTTCAGGCGAGCCTCACGCCACGGCTGCCCACGATGCCTCGCAGCAGTCGACCGCAGGAGACATCCCGCCTTCCATGCAGGGCCTCGGCGCCAAGAAGGTGCTGCGCGTCAACCTGCCCAACGACGCGCGCCACGTCTCGCGCGTCCACGCGATCGTCGAATGGATCCCCTTCGTCGCTCGTCCAGCTGCATCCAAGAAGCAGAGTGTATCGAGCTTCACTGCCAAAGGCTCGCCCGTCGGCGCAAGGCTCGCCTCGCAATCGAGCGCAAGCGGCGCAACCGGAACCTTTATCGTTCGCATCATCGGTCAGAACGGTCTCATCGTCGAGGGCAAGCGTCGACGCGAGGGTCAGGTGCTGCGTCTGACGCCCGGCAAGACGCTCATCGACTTTTTCGGCGTCAAGTGCCGTTTCGAACATGTCCCTTCCAACACCGACCGTCCCACCTCGCCCGCCAAGTCGTTGCAGGCGCAGGTGCAAGAATGGACGCAGCGCGTCACGTCGCCCGTCAAGAAGGGAGCTTCCGTCACGCAGGGGATCCCAGCAAGCTCGCCGCCCGCCAGCTCGCCGCCTCACATGCTCGGCTTGCTGTCGCCAAGCAAGCGGGCTGCCAACCGCGGCCGGGTCTCGGGCGCCGACGCAGAGGATGAAGAAGCCGACGATGTTCACAGCTCGCCCACGCCTGCCCACCGACGAGGCGGCGGTCTGATTGCTGGACCGCTCAACGTCCAGCAGGTGCGCGCTGGCGACAGCGACGAGGAGATCGCAACCGGCGCCAAAGCGCTTTTGGACGACGAGGACGATGATGAAGATGACGAGAGTGACGACGAGGATTATGTCCCGGCCGAGTACGAGCCCAAGCTCAAGTCTGCCTCCAGTCCGCGCAAGCCGGCGGCTGTGATCCCCGGCGACGACGACAGCAGCTCGCTCTCGGATTCCGATGCGGGGGCTGTGGACGAGCAGATTGGCGATGCAGCCCTCGCCACCCAGCCCACTACGACGATCCCTGCTCGCGAGCGCACCCCGACGAGCGAGGGCGTCACTACCACCAAGGCGGCCTTCGCAGGCGATCTCACGGAATCGCAGGCCAAGATGCCTCCGCCTGCGGCGACGGTAGCGGCGGTGCGCAGCTCCGCGCGTCGATCGGCGAGCAACAGCCCTGCGCCCTCTTCGCCACTGCTGGGCTCATCGGTGCAGGAGCTGCAGAAGCTGGCGCGCAACGGCGTTCGCCAGCTTGCGCCCACCTACGACCTGCCCGGCCTGCTCGCCGGTGCGATCGTCTTCCACCGCACCGCGACGATCAGTGCCTCGGAAGCTGTGCGCTCCGTACTCACCACGACGCCCGGCCTGATGAAGGGTGAAGCGGGCGAGCACTCGGTCGCCTTCAGTCCGTCGAAGCGCAAGCTGCCCGGCGCCGCCACGCTGCAGCAAGGCTGCACTGTCGACGGCTGGCCCACGCAGAGCGAGGGCGGTGAGCGCTGGACGTCGATCGCGCGCAAGGCGTGGCGCGAGCATCTCGAGGTGGTGCTGCAGTCGTCGCCCATGTTTGGCGTCATCCAGCGCGCGGGCAAGGACGCGTCCGGAAACCCGCTCGAGTGCTGGTACTACTACGACAAGGAGAACGACCCGGACAAGGAGCGCGCCGAGAACCTTGGGGTGTTTGCCAAGCCCATGCGCAAGGCGCTCAAGGGCCAGAAACCCATCTTCTGGAAGCGCAGCGGCTACGCCTCGCGACAGCAGGACGAGGTGCCCGAAGTCAAGCCCGAGGCCAGCTCGAGCGCGTCGTCGGTGTTGGCAGAACCGGAGTCGATCGACATTGCCAATGCACCGCTGCCGTCGTCGTCCATGGGCAACAGCCGCAAGAGGAAGGCGGCTGCAATGACACAATCGCAGGCCGAAACGCAGACTGCAACAGGCGCAGGGGCTGACGACGAGGAGAGGCGGCGCGAAAAGTTGCGAGTCAAAATTGCCAGGAGCGGCCTGTGGGACGAGACGCAGCCCGAGGAGAAGGAGGCTCCCACGTGGGACCGTAAGGGCGACCAGGATTACCGAAAGGGTCGCAAGTGATTCCAACGAAGCCGATAGTTCATGTTCCCGATTCCGTTCGCATTCGCCATTTTGCATTATGCAATCAGACCGTCCGTTGTTCCGATGACGACCAACAGCTGTGAGGGTGGATGAGCATGATCAAGCAAAAGCGGGTTGAGTGCGGCAGATGGGATGAATCGGGGTCGGGTCTGTTGTGACCGCATCGGCAGGTCGGGCTTGTTGGAGTTGTCGGTGGACCGATGCAGCCAAGCCTGCGCAAAAGAAGCTCAACTCCCTAGTTTGAGCTGCTTTACCGTGGATTGGCAACCGGCTGTCATCTACATGACCGGCCAACTTTGAGATTTACGCACCCACTCGTCGAGGTCGGGTCGGGATCGGAATTTTTTTCGCCCGCCTGCCACGCGGAAATGGTCAAGCAGGTCGTCGTTCATGCCGTCATCCCGCTCGGCGGGGACCCCCATACTTTCTCGAAACGAAGGGGACCCCTTCGGCCCTCAGGGGGTGCGGGTACCACAGTCTGACCAATCTCCTTCATCGTAGATATCAGAGAAGCTACATCCTCGCTGACTTTGGCTGTTGTCGAGATACCTGAAAAGGAACACAGCATGAATGCGTGCGGTACACCGATTGGCGGTATGACAGCCGCAGAAGCGACATGCGAAGGAGATCTGCATCTTGCCGCGTAGGAGCGCGCTGCAGAATTTCCTATTTTTGTTTGAGCGAGCCGTCAGGGGCTGCGCTGCGCTGTGCCGGCTGAGGTCGGAGTCTAAAGCGCAGAAAAGCTTGCAAAAGCGTCGAAACAGCAAACACCGACCGCGGCTCATTTCCCGATCCCGACTGCGACCCCAAACGCTGCGCAGCGTCAGCTCCACATCAGAAGCACCCTTGAGCCTCCGCTTCACCCCTTCCTGTTCGGTATCGGGATTTCACCTTCATACCACTTGCATTCTCGGCATCGCCATCATGGCCAACATGACTTTGGGCTGCTGACACTTGATTCGTCACTGTGACCACCGCATCTTCGTCGACCTCACTTTGACCATTTCCCACCATCCGGGTCGCCGTCCGAGTATAAGATCATCCATCCTGTGGTCTGCCACCACCCGCGCACGAGGCATGCTCTAGACCACAAGCACAACTCGATAGAAACGACATAGAGAACCTGAAGATCACGACATGAACTCGATCGATCCAGGCTCCGTCCCAGCGCTGCGGGCGGTGCAAGCCGAGCGCGCCCATAACGGCGGCACTGCCACCAGCACTGCGCGCTCCTCGAACGACGCAGGCTCGGTCACCGTGGGAGCCTCATCCCAAAACGTCTCCAGCAACGGTCTCTCCAACCGCAAGACGACCGCAAAAGCATCGCCATCACAAGATGCCGCTCCTTCCAACATGGACAAGAAGCAAGAAAAGCGCAAAAGGCGCAAAGAGCCTGTTACATACCCGCTCTTTCCGGGCGACAAGCCGTGGTCGCAGCGCTCCTGGGCCTACGAGCTCCGTCCCTTCCGAGGCATGTGGTATGATCTGCGACGCCGCAAGCCATTCCTCGCTAGCGACTGGACCGAAGGTTTGGAGCCCAAGAACTGGTGGACGCTCGTCAACAGCGTCGTGCGCATGTACTTTATCAACCTCATGCCTGCACTCGCCTACATCCTCGACATGAACTACCGCACCGGCGGCTCGTACGGTGTCAACGAAGTCATCCTCGCCTCGGCCCTGGCTGCCATCGTGTTCCCGATCTTCTCGGTGCAGCCGCTGACGTTCGTTGGCGTGACCGGTCTGATTAACCTCGTCAACTACACGCAGTACAACATCTTTGTTGGATATTACGGATTCGACAACCGCAACTACCTCCGCATCCAGGCGTGGTCGCTCATCTGGGCTGCCGCATTCCACTTTGTCGTCGCCATCTTTAACGTGTGCGACTTTACGCGCTTCATCACCGACATGACCTCCGAGACGTTCGGATTTTACGTCGGCGTCATCTACATCCAGAAGGGCATCGAGCTCCTCATCGAAGAGTTCGAGCCGGCACCGCTGGACAACGCGACAGGATGGCTCTCGGTCACCATCGCCATCCTGTTCACTGTGTCCGTCTACCTCGTGGCCAAAGTCGGCAATACGTCCTATCTGCCGTTCAGGGTGCGCAACTTCATCGCCGGGTACGCCTTCGCCGCGGGATGCATCTTTTGGACCGGGTTCAGCCACTTCCCCAAGAACTCGCTCAAGCTCGTGCCCGTGGAACGACTGCCGATCACCAAAGCCTTCTTCCCGACCTTGGACCGCCCGTGGTTCATCGACTTTTGGAACATCGAGCTCAAGTACGTCTTTGTCGGTGCGCCCTTGGGCTTCCTCATCATGCTGCTCTTCTACTTTGACCACAACGTCAGCAGCGTCATGGCGCAGGCGAGGAACTATCCCGTGCGCAAACCGGCGGGATTCCACTGGGACTTCTTCCTGCTCGGCATCACCACGCTCGTGTCTGGCTTCCTCGGCCTGCCTGCACCCAACGGCCTGGTCCCGCAGGCACCTGTGCATACCGAGACGCTCTCGGTGTACCAGCAGGTGGAGCGGCCCGAGGTCGACAAGCGCATCGCACGCGAAACGCTCTCGAAGCGCAAGGCAAAGATGCGCACCGTCAAGCAGCAGCACATTGTCAACGCGCGCGTCGTCGAGGGCCGCATCTCGCATCTCGTCATCGGCCTGCTCACGCTCGGCACCATGACGCGTCCGCTCCTCGTCGTCCTCGGCACCATGCCCCGTGCCGTGTTTGCCGGCATCTTTATCCTCGTCGGATGGGCGTCGATCGAACGCAACAGCATCACCATGCGCACACTCGCCATCTTCAGGGATCGTCGTTTGGCGCCCGCGGATGAGCCGCTCAACACGGTGCGCAGGAGCAAGATCGCCCTCTTCGTCGGCATCCAGTGGCTGTTTGCGGCCATGACCATCGCCATCTCGGCCACGATCGCAGGCATCGGATTCCCCGTCATCATCACGCTTCTCATCCCCGTGCGATACTTCCTCGTGCCCCGATGGTTCAGCCCGCTCGAACTCAAGATCCTCGATGCGCCCACAGCAGATGCAGACGGTGTGCTCGCTTCGCTCGGCCACGAACCTGAGCGCGTTACGGGTCGAGGTGTCGAGATCGCACTCGACACCAAGATCGCCGGCACGCTCTACCATAAAAAGTCGCTCGACGACGAGTCGGATGATGACGAGCGCGAACCGGGGGGCGAAAAGTCAGCAGCGCAGTACCATGCGGACGAGACCAAGCACAGCCGACCGCACAACGACGAAGAGGCTCGTGGAAGTGAAGAGACATCGGACGACGAAGGCGATGAGGAGAGCGCCTCCTCTGGGGCTCGCGAGGCAACACGCACCGTGGCCGGACTTGGGGGCCACCAGACCGCGGATCCAGAGCGCCATGTGGCCGCGGCTTCGGGCGCCGGCCTCATTGCGTCTGGTCTGGGATCGGGCGCAGAAGCTGCAGCCGAAGACGACCGACGCGAAGAGGCGGAGGAGCTGGCTGAAGCTGAGGACGAAGAAGCGGCCGAGAAGCCGCACGAGCCCATCGCCGCCAGCTCGGCACCACCCGTCGCCGCGGCAGTGGCCGTCAAGGAGCCGGTGGAGGAATCGAACGCGGCGACACCAGCCGGGTCGCGCTTTGTAGAGCAGGTTCCCGATGCAAGTGCCTCCGAGGAAGCCAAGGAGGCTAAGTCGCCCCGCAAGCGCCGCTTTGTCTCGGTTGAAAACCCACCTCGTGGTGCAGGCTCTCCTCCGCCGCCCGTGCAGTGGCGCGGCTTGCCTGAGAACACCGAGCCTCAGCAGTAGCCGCCATGCGCGCCTGTCCCCCTTCCCATGCATAGCCTTAGATCTTAATGCAGACAGTTTGGATTGATTGCCAGCATCGTTCAAGCAAACCATCACGCATGTCAAGCTGAGTGAACAAGGGTGAAGGAAGAGAAGGCGGAAATCTCGGAAATCGGCCAAATTTTTCGGACAGCAACTTGCCCTTTCTTCTTGCTCCCGCACCTCCTTCTTCCTGCACAGACAACACATACTAGAGCACTGCCACGGAGCGTAAACAGAAGCATGGGCTTGGTACGCTGCAGCGTAAGCAGCTCCATGCGCCCGTTTGCGGGCCTCAGGCTGTCCTCTGCCAGGTTAGCGCTTGCAAGTCGGGTCTCTACCCCTCGGCGAGCCCCGGGCGCATCGCACCTCGCCAGCACTGCTCTAGTCTCTTGCGGTTCCGTTTCCAACGCATTGCAGTCTCCGCACTCATATACTCGCTACTTTTCCTCATCTCCACGCTGGTATGTAGCCGACAGCGGGCTGCCTCAGGCGGAGAAGCACCCCGTTGCGGCATTGCGCAACATCTCGATCATCGCGCATATCGATGCGGGCAAGACCACTCTCACGGAACGACTCCTGCACCTTACAGACGCTCTTGCGGGAAGTGGTGCAAGCGGCCACACCGGTGCACTGCCTGGTGATGTCGATTCAGGCAGCACCGTGACCGACTTTCTCGAGCAAGAGCGCCAGCGAGGCATTACGATCCAGTCCGCAGCGGTTGGCCCAGTCTGGTGGCCTAAACCTTCAACCTCAAAAGACGCCGGCGCAAGAGAGACGGTTGGTATCACGCTCGTGGATACGCCAGGGCATATCGATTTCGGCATCGAGGTGGAGCGCGCTTTGCGTGTGGTCGATGGCGCTGTGGTCGTGCTCGACGGCGTCGAGGGGGTCGAATCGCAGACAGAGAACGTGTGGTCACAAGCGGCACGGTACGACGTCAAAGCATCGATCCTGTTCATCAACAAGCTCGACCGCATGGGCAGCTCGGTCGCGCAGTCGCTTCGCAGTGTGATTCGCTCCGGCATGCATCAGCGCCCACTACTGCTCCAGCTTCCGATTCCGCTCAAGAGCAAGGACGAGCCAGGCGTCTCGGGTCTAGTCGACCTTGTGGAGTTGCAGACCCTTACCTTCTCGGGCAAGGCCGGCGAGACAGTCACTCGCAAGTCGCTGCAGGAGGCAGACGAGATGTACTCGGAAGCCAAGCAGGCGCGCCATGCGCTGGTCGAATGCCTCGCCTCCCTCGACGACCAGCTGCTCGAGGACCTCTTCAGCTTGCCGACGGGCTCGAACGAAGAACCGCACGGCAAGATGCCAGCAGCTTCGCTCATGCAGGCGATTCGACGCCAGACGCTTGCCGGTACCGTGCTACCCGTGCTTTGTGGCTCAGCAGCCAAGAACGTCGGTGTGCAGCCGCTGCTCGATGCGATTGCCGACTACCTGCCCAGCCCAGCGGACAAGCCAAGCGTCGTCGGAAATGTCGCTCAGCGATCCAACAAGAACGAGTCGAAAGCCGAGGCAGGTACAGAAGTGTCGTTGTCGCTGAATGACAAGCGGACGACAGCCCTTGCTTTCAAGGTGGTGCACGACAAGCGGCGCGGTCCGACGACGTTTGTGCGTGTGTACTCGGGCACGCTGCAGCGATCGTCGGTGCTGTTCAATACGACGACTGGCGCGCGGGAGCGTCTCTCTCGTGTCCTCTTCCCCTTTGCAGACCAGTACGTCGAGACGGCGAGTCTGCGCGCCGGTCAGATCGGCGTGATCCTCGGTCTCCGTGACACGCGCACTGGAGATACGCTGGTGGATGTCTCTTCCATCCCCGCTGGAGCCAAGGGCGATAAAGGCATCGACGTTGCCGACGCCAAGACGCTCCGGCTCAAGCGCGTGCACATCCCCCCACCCGTATTCAGCATGTCGCTCGAGCCCGCGAGTAAGTCCGATGTCGACGCGGTGTCCGAGGCGCTCAACCTGCTCATTCGAACCGACCCATCGCTCCGGCTCGACGAGGGCTCGTCATCAGGCGCCGGAACGACGGGCCAGACCGTGCTGAGCGGCATGGGTGAGCTGCACCTCGAGATCGCCAAGGACCGCCTCGAGAACGAGTTCGGCGTCAACGCGAGGATGGGAGCCGTGCGCGTGTCGTACCGCGAGACGGTGGATGAGAACGGTGGAGAGCTCGAGGCAAGCGAGGTCGTCGAGAGGGACCTTGCGGGTAAGCGCATCAAGATCGGTGCGAGGATCCGAGTGAGTGCACTCGGAGAAGACGAGCAGCACAGAATCAGTCAGCCGGACGCTGCCGTGTTTGGAGGCAACGTCGTCGACATTATCCTCGCATCGCCTTCATCCAACGACCAGAGTGTATCTGGTGGCAAGGGGTCTCCCAAGGCCAGTGGGAAAGAGGACTCGACTACGATCGGACTGCCTGCGGGTGTGGACATGGCGAGCGTGGAGGCCATGTTCAAATCCGGCATGGTGGCTGCGCTGTCTCGTGGGCCGCTCACCTCGAATCCGCTCATGGGTCTGCGCGTGACGGTGGACAACATCGAGATGTTTGGCGACCTTTCGTCGTCGGCTGCCATCTCGTATGTGCTTTCGCATCTCGTGCGCAAAGTACTCCGCACTGAATCCAAGTTTGATTCCCAGACCGGGTTGGTGGTTCAGCCCGGTCAGGCACGGACGGTGCTGATGGAGCCTATGATGGCCACGCGCATCACCGTGCCCGCCATTCATCTGGGCAAGGTGATCAATGACATTACCGCCGAGCAGGACGGTTTGGTGAATGATGTTGTGCACCAGTCCTCTTCGCAGCAAGATGGCTCGGAGACCGAGGAGCAGGCTGAGGACGCGGTCTACATCCCGCCACGCGAGAGCAGGTTCGAGATGCAGTCCGCCAGTGCTGCATCCGGCAAGAGCGACGCAGAGAAGCAAGCAGGAAAGGCGGAGATCCACGCTGTTGTGCCGCTGGCGAACCTCGTGCGGTACTCGTCCAAGCTGCGTGCGCTCACGGCGGGCAACGCTCAGTTCAACATGCAGCTCCAGGGATTCGCACGCGTCTCGCAGCACAGACAGGCCGAAATCCTCGCCGACCTAGGCCGATGAACCACTCACCACTCGTAGAATCACTTCAGGGTATGGATCGTGTCGATGCGCACGAGGAATAGACTTTGCATTTGACAGTGTAGCCTAGAGAGCTGGTGGGATGTCTTGGCCGTTGATGCGGATACGGTCTCGTTGGTCCATGGTGCCGGTGGAGGATTTGTAGGCTGCCAGCAGGTCCGCATTTACCTTGCTGCCGCCACACACCTCGAATACGAGGCTGAGCTTGTTGCCAGCGGCGTGTTTGCGCGCGAGGCCGGGAGTGCGTGTAATGATCGCGTCCAAAATCCATGGGTGAAAGAGAGGAGTGAGTGCGGAGGCGCAGCTGAGCTCTACAAGTCGCGTGCGTGCATCGGCCTCGAGGTCCGCCGACGTGTGCGAGAATTGCCAGCATGCCGAGGCCGAGAGGTCGTCGGTGACAGTAAGCGTGGTTACATCGCCTTTGTACTGGATGGCATCGTGCACTGTCTCGAGCGAGCAGCGCTTTGTGCCCATCGAGGTGCACTTGCTCTCAATTGCAGCCAGCGTCACTACGTCCTTTGGCAGCGCTGTCTCTTTCGATGCACGATGGTCGTCGAGGGAGCGGTTGAACGAGTTGACGCCAAAGTTCTGTACCGCGATCAGAGCCGGCTTTGCGCCAGCGTGACGTGTAGCGCCCTGCATGATTCCGCGCAGCAATCCGCCGCCGCCAACCGAGCACACGATCGCATCTAGCTCCCCGGAACCCTGGGCTTTCAGCTGGTCGTACACTTCATCGACAAGTCCCGAATGTCCCGCCACCAGCTTGTCACCCACGAACGGATGCACGTACACCGCACCCTGCGTTTGCTCGACCAGCTTGCGTGCCGCTGCATCCGCCTGATCCCACGAATCGCCGCCCACCACAACATGCGCACCAATGCTGCGCAGTTTCGCCACCACCTCGGCCTCGGTCGACGCCGGCACAAAGATCGTGCTGACCACTCCGGCGCTACTGGCAGCATGCGCTGCAGCGAGACCAGCATTGCCTCCCGAAGACGTTACGATGTGCGTCGCCGAACCGTGTCGCGCGATGGCTGACTGGCAGATCTTGCCGACGCCGCGGATCTTGAACGAGCCCGAGGGCTGGTCGCAGTCGAGCTTCAGCCAGATGTGCTGCCCCGTGGCAGCGCTGAGCCGCTGCGAGTAGAAGAGCGGCGTCACGGCGTGCAGAGGCACGACGGCAGGCTTGGCGGCCGTAGGCACTTCGCCCGTAGGTGGGAGCACCGTTGCTTCCATGGGCACAGTCATGTCGGATGTGCGGTCTCGAGTCGAAGTGTAGGTGGTCTGCGAATATAAGGGTCGTGGTTGTTATGGTCTAGTACGATACGGCGAGTCACATGTAAGGAAGTACAATTGTGGCGCACGAAAGAAGCAGGAAGAAGGCCGTCGGCGCATTTGGTAGCTCCGCGTGGCCCCGCGGAGCGGCAACCAGCTCGGCGATTTCGCGGATGCTCGGTTCTTCCGGCACAGGTTTTACCGCGCTCAGGGTCTTCTCAATGGCCAACTCCGTGAAGACAACACTCACTCTGTTCCGCTCGACACTCGAAACGTTCCGCAGCAACAGTGCTCATTCGGTGACTTCAATGCGTGCGCACGACCACTGTGACCAAGACCAGGTTCCCTTGCTGTCGAATGCACGCTGCGGCAGCGGGCTTAGAAGCGACGGCTCATACCTAGTCGCCGACGTCCCCTCGCAGCGCCATTCGGTCCGTTGCCGTTGCTGTTCGAGTCCGATACCTCGATAGGCGAGGCGCGTGATCCGCCGCCTCCGTTGGATTCTGCGGGCAGCATGTTGAGGATGCTGCTGATACCCTGCGAGTGAGCCTGCTGGAAGCTGTTCAGGTCCGCACGCGGGCGGGGCGCCGTGCCATCCTCGCGCGCCAACGCCACCGAGTCTTCCGGTCGGGCCTTGAGCCGCACTGCATCTGTAAAGGAGGGAGGCGCGGAAGGCTGTGCCTGAGGCTGAGCTTGCCTGGAAGGAGGCACCAAAGGCTGCTTTCGTCGGCCGTTGCCAAAACCGCCGGGCGGTGGTCGACCTGAAAAGGCACCGAAAGACCCACCAGAGCTGACAACTCCGCTGCGACCTCCGGCCAAGGAGGATGCGCGCTGGAAGCCCGAGAAGACTGGTTCAGGCGACGCGTCGTCATCGATTGCAGAAGAGAAGCCGCCGATGGTAGGCGCGGAGAAGCCGAGGTTTCGCCTAAGATCCTGATCGCCCGAGCTGCCTCCTCGCTGCGAGCTGAGTCGGTCGTCGCTGTACAGCCCGAAGCCCATCTGCGAATTCCATCCGCCCGTCGCGCCACTGTGCACGCCCGACGACACGTATCCGCCTGCGCCGCCGTAGCTGGAATACGTTCCGAAGCCGGTCATGCGGCCGATGTTCATCTGGTCCACCTGTTCCGCTTCCTTGCCCGACGTCTTCTGCCATTCTTCCACCGCCTTCTGCACCCGCTCCTCAGTCGGTGCTGGCTTGCCCGTCACTTTTGCCACCGTGCGCACAACGTCCAAGTCGAGTTCCGGTCGGTCGGTGCAGAAAGGAATGGCCTTTTTCGCTTCGCACGAACCGCCGTTGCGCTTGGGTGCGACAGCTGCAATGAAGCTGCTTAGGATCTTGTCCTGCGTCTCGCCGCCCTGCATGCGCGCCGTGGCATGCGAGAGGTAGAGGACACCCTCGGCGCGTGTCATGGCAACGTAAAGAAGCCGACGCTCCTCGGCGATCTCTTCCGGCTTGTGGCATCGGAAAGATGGGAAACAGCCTTCCTCTATCGCAGGAATGAACACCACGGGCCACTCCAGTCCTTTGGCCGCGTGGCAGGTGGACAGCGTGACTTTGGGTTTGGCCTTCTCGTCCTTCTGCTCGTTGTCTGCATCCATGTCCGTGGCCAGGATGGAAGCTTCCAGGAATACACGAAGGGGTGTCTTGTGCTCGTCATCGGATGCGTCCTCCGCCTGTGGTCCGTCCTGCGTCCCTCCCTTCTCCACGACTTCGTCTAGCAGCGTGAGAAGCGACGGCTTCTCGTCATTTTGATCTTCTCCGCTTGGCTCTTTCTCGGCCTCTTTCGACTGTGTCCGCGCCTTCTTGACCGGACCCGGCTTGTGATCTTCTTCTGGAACATTTGCTTGCGGCTGTGAATCTGCCTCGTCCTCTTCGGAATCGCAAAGATCGATGACTTCTCTCTTTGTGGGTGCACGCGGTCGCGTTTGGGTGTTCGCGCCTCCCTTCTGGCCGAAGAAAGGATGTGTTGTACGTGCGTTGCTAGCATTGGCGGGCTTGATGTCCACCTCTTCAAAGTCATCGTCCTGCTCGCTGCCGTCGTCAGCGCGCCCTTCTTGATTCGAAAGAGTGTGCGACAGCATCTGTTCCAGCGGAACGATGGGCACATTGGCGCCTGGGTCCGTGTTCTGCGCCACGACCGTGGAAAAGGCAATGAGCTCCTGTACATTGCCCCAGCGGGACTCGTAATCTTGCTGTGCCTTGAGGTAGTTTTCGTAGTTGATCTTGTCGATGAGCAGCTCGATGAGCTTGGATACCGACTCGCCCGAGCTGGCCGCCTCTCTCACAACGAGAATGGCATCCACGAGCTCTTTGAGCCCTTTCTTAATGGCGGGCTTGATGCCTGGATTCTTGCCGCCCCGCACGACACGTTCGGCGAGCTCCATGGGCTTGATCCCCTCGGCCTTGGCCATGTTGAGAAGGTCCGTCACGCTCTTTTCGCCAATGCCACGCTTGGGCACGTTGACGACGCGGATGAAGGCGGGTGCGAAGCCGGGGTTGTCTGCAAGGGCGAGGTAGGCGAGCAGGTCCTTGACCTCCATGCGGTCGAAGAACTTGTGTCCACCCATCATCCTCGAGTCGATGCCCTTTGCCTGCAGTTCGGCCTCGATGCTGCGGGAGAGATAGTTGAAGCGCAACAGGATGGCGATGTCGTTGTAGTCGAGCATGCCACCCGAGTGTGCGACCAGCCGCTTGATCTCGGACGCAATGTAGGCGGCCTCAAGCTGGGCGGATCCGTGGCACTTGAGCACCACAGGCGGACCGCGAGGATGTGAGGTGTACAGGTCCTTCTGCACGCGTGCGGTGTCCTGCTGCACCACGCGCAGTGCAAGCTCGAGGATGGCGCCGGTGCTGCGGTAATTCTCCTCGAGGCGCGCCTGCTGGGTTCCCTTGAATTCCTTTGCCATCTTGTCGAGGTTTCCGATCTCGGCGCTGCGCCAGCCGTAGATGCTCTGATCAGGATCTCCGACGATGCTGACCGCCTGCGAAGAGTACGCGACAAGGCGCATGAGCTCGTATTGGGTAACATTGGTATCTTGAAACTCGTCGACAAGCACGTGTCGGATGTTGCGCACGACCTGGTTCTGGCGCCGGAAGAGCTGGACGCCATACACAAGCAGATCGTCAAAGTCGAGCGCATTGGCTTCGACGAGCTGCTCCTGGTACATCTGATAGATGGTTGCGATGATCGCTTTGAAGGGAGCCGATCCCGTAAACTGCCGCCCGATGGCGGCCCTCTTGGCCTGCGCCTTGGCAGCCTCCTCGTCGGCGAGCTGCCTGTACCGGACGGGATCGATCTCGCGGGCTTTGGCCTTGGAGATCTCCGACATGGCTTCCTCAGGCTTGAGCGAGATGTGCTCCTTGTCCAGTTCGGGTTTGAGCTCCTTGATGATGGCCTTAAGCATGCGCTTGGCGTCGTCCGAGTCGATGATGGTGAAGTTGTTGGGCAGCGCGATGAGACGTCCGTACTTGCGCAGGTACCGGGCGCAGACCGAATGGAAGGTGCCGATGACGAGGTTGTCCACGCGCTCCTTGCCGATCAGCTTGACGAGGCGCATCTTCATCTCGTTGGCAGCCTTGTTGGTGAAGGTGACGACCAGAATGTCTTCGGGTTTGAGCCGGTTGCTTGGATCCAGGATAAGCCACGCCACTCTGGATGTGAGCACGCGGGTCTTGCCTGAGCCTGGGCCGGCAAGAATCTGCAGGCATGCCGTCGGAGGGTGTGTTGCCGCAGCGAGCTGTGACTTTGATAGCGAGCCAAGGTACGAAGGAACATTGGTGGCGTGATCGTCAGGGGATGGAGCGTTTACACCTTGCTTGCTGCTGCCAGGCTCAGCGCCCGACGGCTGCGACGATGCAGCTGCGGTCTGAGATGGCATGTCGGCTGGGTGCGCTCCGTCGGCTTACTCGTCCAAGTCGTCTCTGACCGAGAAGGTTACGGGTCGGGTTCCCAGCCAAGGAGGAACTGAGGCGGAATGACGGACGGAATGAGGGGTTGTGTCGGAAGCTGTCCGCCAGGATGTATTGCATGCATCTGCAGACGCAGCGAGAAACAGAGCTTGAGCGTATGCGGTCCCGTCGGGGCCTCCGACAGTTGGTGGAATGTGTCAAAGACCTAATCACGAGGGAAGGTGCGGAGGAAGTGAGGTGCGCGTCACGTCCTCCTGTTACTTTTTCCAGCCTCCACCTTTTGTGTCACTTTCAGCTGAGCTTCACTTTGCGCGTCGGCCACTACTGACCTGCTGAGCGGTTCACGCGACTCAAATTCGCCTGTCGCAGGACGTTGCCCGGCCTGAGCTGGCAAACGTCGCAGAATCGAATCGCAGCAGCATGCAAAGGATCGCACTTGCAAAAGAGCATAATTCTAGGCCCCCCACCCACGCAGCTTCTAAGCAAAGAACGGATCTGTTCAGACTGACATTGTGTGACGGTGGCACCGCAGCGCGCGCAAAGGCTCGAAGACGCCGCGCAGCAGGGCGCCGAACGATTCACGATATTCGCGCCTGGGCGACGACGTGAATTGAGGGCGCGGAGCCGTGCTGATGTAGGGCCGTGAGATCGCGAAGCTCGAACGCCTCTTCTTCTTCCGAGGGCCGGAATGCCTTGGAGGCAGCTCAATATTTGCCCTTGATGCTCACGTAGACCCTCCAGCTGTTGCAGTGAAATTTGAACACGATGTATCCGTTGCTCCGCGTGATTTTCTGACCGTCTGCCGATCGGTCAATGAGACGAAGGTTGACGAGGCGATGGTCGAGTCGATCCTGGTTGATGTGGTCAAAGACCTGATGGACTCGCGCGTTCAGGAGCCAGCGCGAAAGGGGAATGTTCTGGCCGTCGTCACGAATCGTCGGCCTGCCACGGCAGAGGGACACCTTGGCATCGCGAGCCATGATGTCCTCCAGGTTTCGTCATCCACCTGGATCTTGACGTCCTTGCCCTTGTGCTTGAATGAAACGTAGGCTACGCCGTTTTCCTTGTGCGTGACAGTGAGCGTCTGGCGTTTCTGCTACCCCCGCCACACTGAAACGCCCCTAACCCTTCCTCTCGCTCCGCCCGCGGGCGGGCGGCCCCTCCATCCTGGGCCCGGCCCCACGCTCATCGCCGTGATCACTCGATGCCGCCTGTCTTCGCTTGCGGCTGCCACCTCCTGCCTCCGCCTGCCCAATGCGGCCATTGTACGTCGTCACCCTTTGTGAATTGCACGCACTCGGAACATAGTCAGCCTGACGAATTTCTCAGGCCAAACCCGAAATTTGTGAGGGGATGTGGATAAGATTGCAAAGTGCGGGAATCAAAGCGACTGAGTGTAATTTGCGGGGAAGATACCAATCCTACTAGCGGAGAGACCGGCCTCGACTCTTCCCTGCCACCAATCGTCTCTGCTGTCGGTCTTCTTGGTCACTGCAATGACCTGACCCTTGTTGAACCCGAGATCGCCCTCCTCCTGGGCATCGAAATCGAACAGCGCTATGACTCGTTCGATGACCGGTACGCCTGCGTTGGACGTTGAGAGCGAGAATGGCTTGTGCGTCTGCACCTCGTCTGGTTCGGGAATGAGCGATGCCGTCTGATCGTCCGCGCTATCCTCGGCGATGGTGGGCGTCTTCCTACGTCCGAATGCACTGCTTCCGGGACTAGGCGTGCGGAACTTTCCAAAGCGCGATCCAATCTTTCCCGCGGGTGGGGCTGTGCTCGACCCTGCAGCATCCCAGGGCGATTTCGTGCGTCCGTTGCCATTGCCATTGCCATTGCCGATAGCGTAGGCTGAGCCAGCGCTGGCACCGGTGTGGCGCGGCTCGAGATCGTCAAACGGATCGCGAGCTTGCGCGTCTCCAAACAAGTCGTCATCCTCGCCCGCACTGAACTGACTCCATCCGACAGGTGTACCCGAGTTGCCGCGCCCACCGACCCCGACACTCCCGCTGCGGGCACGCGCATCGGAACCCGCCGATTCGGACATCCCCGATACGCTGTAGCTCCTACCATGCGACGCGCTGTACGGCGACCCGCGTCTTGCCGAATCCCCACCGCCACCCTGCAGTTCGCGGTCGAGTGCATCCATGCTGTCAAAATCACGCCTTCCCCACGCGGCGCTGTTCTTGCTATGGCCAGGAATGTCGTTCCACTCCGGTGGCGGTGTAGGTCCCGACCGATCGAGCCGCTTCTTGCCGCCCAGACTCGAGAAGCTGAGATTGCTCGCGATGCTGCTGGAGCGCTGCCTGATGCCGGGCCGCTTCTTCTGCGATGCTGCTGACCCTACACGCGCGGGCGTGTTGCTGAGCGATGACGACGGCGATCCGAACGCATACGGGCGCGCGTCATACTCGTTTCGCACACGTCGATCGCGCTCGCCCACTTCGAATGACGACCTGCCCGCATCAACTCCGTTGCCCTTGCGGTCTTCGAGATCAAACCCGTCGAATCGATCCGGGAGATCTTCGAGCCCAGAGTCGCGCTTCGACCGCGGCGATGTGGTGCGTGCGATTGCTTCGAGCTCGCGGCTGTCGACCGAATCAAAGCTCGACCGGCGCCCGCCACTGCGTCCGAGGCCGCGATTGTCAAAGCTGCTGGTGTCGTCGTAATTGAAGTACTCGCCGTCGAGGTCCTTGCTCGGCGTGTTGGCGAGGGTGAAGCGGTCGATAGTCTGGATCAGTCCCGTCGCCCAGCGTGGTGGCTCTACCGAGCCAGACAGGATCTGCTTGGCGTTCTTTCCGTAGCTGCCGTACGCTCTTGCATTTGCGTCTTCGCGATCGACGAGCACGGTGCCTTCAACCGAGATGCCGCCGTAAAAGCCCTTGGACTTGGAGTAGGAAAACATCGCCGCGACGCGACCCTTGGTGTTGACGCTGCCACTGGCTTCAGCGGATCGACCGAGCGGGCCAATGGCAACGGAGAGGTTTCCACCGAGCTGGAGCGAGCCTGTGGCCATGAACGAGCGCACGGCGGAGCGCGAGTTGAGCACGATGAGAAAGTCGGTGACTTCAGCGCCGACGTTGAAGCCGCCACCCAGACCACCGATGCCGATGGCGGCGGGTGCGGACCAACGACCATCTTCGGTGCGCGCAATGACGACGCCAGATCCTGCTCGAGCCGAGAGCAGAAAGCCGATACGAAAGACGGAAAAGATGGCGAAGCCCTTGGCGCGCTGCAGCACGCTGAGCGGGATGATCTTGTCGAGGCCGTTGACGGGGTCGACAAAGTCGTTGAGGATCTTGGTAGCCTTGCGGCATTCCTGCTCGAGGTGGACGGGGACCGGGTTGCCCATGGTGGCAACGAGCAGGCGAGGGAACGCCTCGGAAGGAAGGTTGAGGGTGCGCCGGGAGTCTGCTTTTTTGCGAAGGTGACGACTCAGAGTCGGCCAGGTGCAGATGGAGGACGAAGCTAGGATGCGGCTGGCGCTGCCAGGTGGATGAAGGTGCTAGGATGAGACGGATACGAGTGGAGTAGGTGTGCGTGGCAAAGGTGAGTGCGAGGGTCGAGTGGAGTCGAGGCGAGGCGACTCGAGTGGCTGTGGAGGCAGGGGCGTCGTCTTCCGGGCCGGCGTTGGCCTTCCGAGCTGCGCTCAAAAGTGGAGTGCAGCAGCGGCCGCTCGCACTGTTCAGCAGGCCGCTCAGCGCTCTGCAGTCACAGCCTCAGCACACACTGAAACGGCCTCAGACGCGCATCAGATTTCGGAGAAATAAGCGCCGTCCTCGACTTCTCCACAGAGACTTGTGCAGCAACGGAGCGTAAGCGCGCTTGGCAACCGCCGAACTGAGCCCCACACCGGCGACGGCCACCCTCAGACTCAGCATCTCACTCCATGTTGAGAGACGGGCGGTGCCTTGCAATTACGGTCCTTCACAACGCTCTGTCTTTTCCTTTTCCTTTGCATGCGATTGGTGTCACGATGTCTGATTCGGGCCCCTTGATACTACCTAGCTAGGTCTCGGACGCGCGGTGCTGGACGGTGTCTGGATCGGTGGGGGCATCGGCGCGATACTCGGTATTGCCGATCGAGTCTTGGACGCTTGGCTGAAATTGGCCGCCGCTGCTGTCTCGCTGCTGCTGCGTCGAGGAGAAGCCCTGGCCAGTCTGGTTCTCCTTGGCAAACTGGTCTCCGCCCGATGCCGAAAGCCCATATCCGCCCTGGTCGATTGTCTCGCCCGTCTCGACCTGCTGGCTCGCAAAGTTGCTGTCCGACGCCAGCCGGTCATCTCCCACCGACAAAGGCTGCGTGCCCGTCGAGTCTGTGCGCGTCAACATTGCCCAAAATCAGCGTCCAATCCCGAAGACGATTCTTCCGCTCGCGCTGGAGAAGGCCGAACAACTTACTGCTGCTGCTCGTCTTTTCAAAGTCGGCCATGGTGTTGACAATGGTGGTGTGAGGATTTGAAGCTCCAGCGACCAGCAAGTGCAGAGCAATACGCCACTCCCAACGAAGAGGCAGTCCCGTCCGTGCACCCTCAGCAAATACGTCATGCTCCGCCACTGCCAGTCAGTCATGCCGGATTGACCGAAGTCTCACTCAGCTTGAGCTCGCTTGAAAGCCGCTCAATTTCACACACCTGCAGCCCGAGCACCCTGCAGTTATTCGTTGGATAAAGCGACACAGAAAATCGCAAAAAAATCCCGCAGCTGCTGGTCTCGCTATCCTGCACCCCCACTTGCAGCGGTAACTGAGGTCACTTCACACACATCTATATGAGCCCCTTCGACATGGCATTACTGCGACTTGGACCGACTGAAGCGGGCGCGAAGGCTATCAAATGACGGTCGCTTTGGAAATCGCGTTGTGCTCTTCGTGGAAGACAGTGTCTCGTCGGGCTTCAACGCCGCCAGCTTGGTTTGCGCGGGCTCGATGCTTTTGAATGGATCTCGGAAGGCGACTTTGGGCTTCACAATTGAGGCTGGCTGCGACTTGGATGACGGCGACGGTGGGTCGACAGCGACAACTTCAATATAGCTGTCAACCTCCTTTCCATCGCTCTCAGTAGTAACTCCGTCCTCCTCCTCGGCCTCGTGAACCGTGTCCATACCACTGGAGCTGTTCTGGCGGCTACTCGCCAGCGCCGCACTCGCCAGCGCGCGGTCTCTTTCCTCGTACTCGCCCTCCTGAGGTGTAGCCTCGACGAGCTTGATCTGCGGCACCTCGACCTCGGGTGAGCCACGCCGTGAGCTTGGCAGGGCAGTGGTGAGCTTGGGTAGTCGGTTGAGCGATGCCTTTCTGGCCGCCGTCGTCTCGTCCGGTGTGGACTCGAGGGTGCTGGCGCGGCTCGAGGCCGAGTCGCTGCGGTGACGCGAGTCTCGGTCGTCGTCCGATACATGCGAACTGCCCGCCTCGGACTGCGCGCGGGTTGGCGACGTCGGCTCTTCCGACAGTTCGTCCGGGAGCACTTGGCGCAGCAGATGGATCGATCGGTCGAACGCGGTGAGTTGCGCCATGCCGAGTTCTTCATTGACTTGATCCACCACCTCGTCATTGTCGACCAAAGCATCGATCGACGATGTGGGCGACGTGGACGAGCTCGCGTACGCAGCATCGGCGCCTCCTGCGCGCGAGACGGTAGAACGATCGCGTCGAATACGGATCCAGCATCGGATCACGTCGGCCAGCACGCGCAGGCTCGTGCTCATGGCACCCTCGGGCGGTCTGCGAACGGCACCTGTCTCCTTGTCGCTGTAAAGCGTCTCGTAGCAGATTCCTTTTGCTCCTGGCGACGACATGTTGAAAGGCCATGCAAAGAGCGTTTCAGTGGTCGTGTACAACAAGGTGATGGTCAGCCTGTTGCGCAATGTTGCTGAGGAGTTCGACGAGCTGCTAGACTGGGCTCGGGCAATGCCGATGACGGACCACTGGTGCGGCTGATATTCGGCATAGTTGACGGAGGACATTGCTGGCCATGGGCTGGGTGGAGGTGACGACGAGCATGGCGAGTTAGGCTCTGAAGACGATCTTTTAAGGATGCTGCGAGGCGCAGGCGCAGGCACCTGCGAGTGCCGCCGGTGCGGTGACGAAGAGAGTGCGAATACGTGCGTCGAATGTTGCTCCAGCATCGCTGGCTTAATAACAGCCCACCGTAGTGAGCTGGACACCAACCCACACGCGTGGTTACCGAGGCGCCGTAAGCTCGACAGCGGTATACGCCACGGCGCAACCGATGTCCAGTCGACTGGACAGGTGGGCGGTGGGACCTGATTTTCGAGCGGGATCAGTGCGCGACTGGTGGGTAGCTTCGAGATGAAGTGGTCGCAGAGTGCTTGGCGTGCGCGATGGTGCAGGCAACAGACAAAGGTTGGCGAATGTGCGACGATACGTACGCAAGCCGGTGGAGAAGGGTGGAGTTGGTGGTGTCGAGTGGTGATTAGCGAGCGGGTATAATGGGGGCTCGAGAGAGGCAGGTCCACATCATCACCACTGCATCATCTTATGGGACGGCGCCATCAAGTAAAGACAACACAGGCTTGCAAGCGAGGCTGAGCACAGGTCTGGCCGCCGCGACTGACTGCTCTCAACAGGGGGAAGCAGCGGACTACGCTGTGTTGAGGCACGAGGTGTGAATTGGGTTCACCACAGAAGGACCGACGCCCGACAGGCATCACGCGTGCAGCTCCGACCTTCTGCGTCGGTCAGCGCACCCACGTCGGCGCTCCATCAGCCCTTGCGGCTTCGCGGCCCTTTCAATATTCCACGTCCGACGCTGCCGACGGAATTCTTGACTCACGCCCTGACGATCTACTGCCTCGAAGCCGACTAAGAACAAGGGCTAAGCTGCTAGCCTTGGGAAAATGCGACTGGATCTACGAGCTTGGACAGGCGATTCCCAGTCTGCACCAAAATAGGCCGAGCCCGAGGGGAGGCGAAAGATGCGGCTGTGCGAAATTGGCTCCGTCCGTTTGGGCGGGCAGACAGGCGGGAAAGCTGCATGCATGCATGCTTCTGTTCACCACGACAGCAGCAGCATGCGTGGGTGTGTTGTGTGTATGCTGAAGCCGGCATTCAAATCGCCGTGCGGTGCTCGTGCTGACGCTGACGGCGCTTCTTCGGCCGTGGGCGTCGGCGAGTTGGACTTTCGACCTTGCTTTTTTCAAATCTCATCTCTGCGGCTTTTTGCTACTCCGACAGGGAGATCCGCACGTTTCCAAGCCTCCTGCCGATTTGGATCCCTGAGTCGCCGCGAGCTCTTCCCTTTCATTTGGATAAGGGCGCGCTGTCTACGGGCTGTGCGAGTCAGATCGATTCGGGAGGCTTGGTCAGGCCACGATGATGCCAGCTTGCGTGACAGCCACCAAGATTCGCGCATGATAGCGAAGGCGCTATCCGACCCGAGCGCCGCACGTCCTAGCTCTTGGTCGGAAGGAAACGCAGGAACGTCACGTCTCGCTTGCGCGCACAACAGCCTGTGCAGCGAGGAAGAGTGCGACGAGACAGAAGAAGCGACCCGGCGAATTCCTACGCCGCACGGCGGCAGCAACTCAGCCAAGAGTTCGCTTCCTACCCCTTCTCCGAGGGGTCTTCCCGTCCGTCCCTTCAGGAATGCAAACTTTGCGATGCTCCCCTCTGTTCATGCTGCAGCGCGCTTCGCATCGTATTGCAAGGGGCACAAAGGGCAGTCCGAGCCACAGTGTATGCGATCGATGCAAACTATTCACGAAGGATCGAGGCAGACATGGGACCGACACTATCGCGTGCTATCAAAGGAAGGATTTGCCCTCAACCCTGTTGCTGTGGCGCTAATAAAGGTACAGTCTCACCTTGCTGCCGTGGTTGACAGTCGATCGAGAAGACGCTTGTGGATCCAAAGCTCTAAGTCGGAGCGACGTCTCGGTTGCAGTCGCGCGCACATCAACGACAGTCGATGGACCCTCTTGCTGCTGCAGATTGTCTCGCTTACGGCAAGCTGCTAGCTAGGTATTGCTCGCGTCGTTCATCCGAAGCCGTCTAGTATCGCACGCCATCCGGCGCACTCTTCCGAACCGCGGCGGCTAGCGCAACAGTGACCGCAAGCTATAGACTTTCTCTCGTGTCCTTCAATGTGCTGTGCGACGGCTCGATGCTGCGTGGCCGTCGATTCTCGTAGCTCAGCCTGTCTCGATCGAATCACAAATGCTGTGCAGAGCCCAGAGCCTAACCATATTTGCGGCCAAAGTTCAGGTCCTCAAGTTCAGGTCTTAACAGGTTGAGCCAAAATTCGAGACTACTGACGCGCGTTTTCGGCCGGATTGGAGACGCGGCCTGGATCTGAGCCGCGGCGAGGACGGGTGTACGACGCGTTAATGAGGACGGACGCGACCTGGACGCGACCGCGTAAATTGCTCCTCGCGCTCTGCAGAAAGTGATGCGGTGCAGTGCGGAAGCGGAAGCGGAAGAGACGCGCGCGCCAGTGTTGGTTGAGAGGGTGTTTTTCTCGCTCTTCTGCCTGTGCTCGAGCTGGGTCAGCCCGCAACCTGCGCTTCGACTGAGCCCGTCCGCCTGTATCCAGCTTGATGAGGGCGACGAAGCATAGTTGACGGATGCGCTTGCAGATCAAAGCCGTCTTCACCTTCCTGCTTGCACTCCACTCACCACTTCTCTCATTCTCACCGAGAGCTTCCATCATCCGTCACCTTCGCCCTTCTCACCTAGCCTCCTCCTTCTATCCTTCGCACCCAACAGAAGAGCAGCCTCGTCCATAAACACCAATCCACGGCGCCAACATCACCTACACCGGGCTCTGTGCCAGCTGCCCTAATCGAGCCACCGTCCCTTTCCCCATCCCAAGGCCGCCGCGATGAGTCAGGCACTCAACGACAGCAGCAGCCTCGACCTGCCCATCTTCCAGGATGATCTGCTGCGCGATAGGCAACGTGTCTTCTCCGAATTCCTCTCGAAGGACGAATACCAGGATGCCGTCCGTCGCATGCTCAGGATGGATGCGCGCCGGCTCATCATCAACATCGATGACCTGCGCTCGTACAATCGTGAGTTCGCTACAGGCTTGCTCAACGAGCCCAACGAGTTCCTGCCGGCCTTCGACGCAGCGCTGCACGTCTCGGTCGAGCTGGCGCACAACCCCATCAAGGACGACATCAAGAACAAGCAGTACTACATCGGCCTGCGAGGCAGCTTCGGTGACCACCACGTCAACCCACGCACGCTGCGCAGCATCCACCTCGGCAAGATGATGAGTCTCGAGGGCATCGTCACGCGCTGCTCGCTCGTGCGCCCCAAGATCCTCAAGTCTGTCCACTACTGCGAGAAGACGACCAAGTTCCACCAGCGCGAGTATCGCGATGCCACCATGTACGGCACCCTGCCCCCTTCGTCTACCGTCTACCCCACCGAGGACGAGAGCGGCAACCGCCTCACCACCGAGTACGGCCACAGCCAGTTCCGCGACCACCAGATGATCTCGATCCAGGAGATGCCCGAGCGAGCCCCGCCCGGCCAGCTGCCGCGCAGCATCGACGTGGTCATGGACGACGACATGGTGGACCGCTGCAAGCCTGGCGACCGCATCCAGCTCGTCGGCATGTACCGCTCCCTCGGCAACCGCGTCGGCCAGAGCTCGTCGTCCACATTCCGCACGCTCATGATCGGCAACAACATCAATCTGCTCTCCTCCAAGGCCGGCGGCGGCATCGCCCAGGCGCACATCACCGACACGGACATCCGCAACATCAACAAAATCGCCAAGCGCAAAAACGTCTTCCAACTGCTCTCGCAGTCGCTGGCGCCGTCGATCTACGGCCACGAATACATCAAGAAGGCCGTGCTGCTGCTGCTGCTCGGAGGCGAGGAGAAGAACCTGCCCAACGGTACGCACATCCGTGGAGACATCAACATCCTCATGGTCGGCGACCCGTCGACGGCCAAGTCGCAGATGCTGCGCTTCGTGCTCAACACGGCGCCGCTTGCCATCGCCACCACCGGTCGAGGCTCGAGTGGTGTCGGTCTGACTGCGGCAGTGACCACAGACAAGGAGACGGGCGAGCGTCGACTCGAGGCAGGTGCCATGGTGCTCGCCGATCGCGGTGTCATCTGCATCGACGAGTTTGACAAAATGAGTGACGTCGACCGTGTGGCGATCCACGAAGTCATGGAGCAGCAGACGGTCACCATCGCCAAGGCCGGTATCCACACGAGTCTGAATGCACGCTGCTCGGTCGTGGCGGCAGCCAACCCGATCTACGGCCAGTACGACGTGCACAAGGACCCGCACAAGAACATTGCGCTGCCGGACTCGCTGCTGTCGCGTTTCGATTTGCTGTTCGTGGTGACCGACGATGTGGACGAGCAGCGCGACCGCATGATCTCGGAACACGTGCTGCGCATGCACCGCTACCTCCAGCCCGGTCTGGAGGAGGGCACTCCGGCTGTCGACAACCTCGACCAGGCGCTCGATGTGGGCGCCCCCGAGGGCACCGATGCCGACGGCGCCGCGATGCTCGGTGACACGTCGCCGTTTGAAAAGTACAACCCGCTGCTGCATTCAGGCGTGACGGGCTCAGGCCGCGGCAACGACAAGAAGGAGGTGCTGTCGATCGCATTCATCAAGAAGTACGTGCAGTACGCCAAGTCGCGTATCCATCCGGTGCTGACCAAGGGGGCAGCCGAGTGGATCGTGAACGTCTACTCCAACCTGCGTAACGACGAGCTGTCGGGCAACCAGAAGCGCACGTCGCCGCTCACCGCGCGTACGCTCGAGACGCTCATCCGTCTCGCCACGGCGCACGCCAAGAGCCGACTGAGCAGCAAGGTCGAAGAGCGCGATGCCGAGGCGGCAGAGGAGATCCTGCGCTTTGCGCTGTTCAAGGAGGTGCTGGGTGGTCGCCGTGCTGCCCACAAGCGCCGCCGTACGGGTCACAGCCCGGCAAGCGACGACGAGGGCCAGGACGACGACGATGACGACGACAGCGCCGACGAGGCAGCGCGCACCGACCCGAATGCAGCGTACCGTGGTGGCAGCCGGGGGCGCGGTGGTCGCAGTCGCGGCGGCAGACGAGGCGGCGATCGCTACGGCGAAGACGCGCACAGCAGCGACGACGATGACGACGACGCGGGTGCATTTGTATCGTCGCAGCGCTCGGCACGATCCAACGGCTCGTATGCGACGCGTGCGGCAGCAGCGGGACGCGCCAAGCCCAAACCCGCGATGGTCGGACCGGGCGGCATGGACGAAGAGATGCTCGGCGAAGATGACATGGACGCGCTCGAGGCGATGAGATCGCTCGACGTCGAGGTGGTGGTTCCTTCGCAGGGCGCGCCGCCGCCGAGTGCACCGCGGGCGGTGTCGGCCCAGAGAACCGAGGCGTTTAAGGAATCTCTCTCGGACCTGCTCTTTGCGTCCGACGGCCGACTGGCAGAGATGGATGCGATCCCACTCGACGAGCTGCTGCCCGTGATGAACGAAGGCCGCCGCACCGAGGATCTGTTCGACAGCAACGAGGCACGCCAGGTGCTCGAACAGATGCATCGCGAAAACAGCATCATGTTCAGCGAAGACATGGTCTTCAAGCTCTGATTGTCCTCGCCTCCATCTATACCCTCGCGCCCGAGCACCTCGATCCAACGAGTGGCTGGCCTTTCCAGGTTCCGTTCCCCGTGTCGCCATGTATTTTGCTTGATCTCGTCACCTTTTGTTCTAGAATCTGTCTGCTATATTGAACTGTCTGAGCAGTGACTCGTGAAAGTAGGACCCAGCGGCGTGTCAAGTTGGAGAGCGAGGCGGTCTGGAGGCGAAGCAAGCAAGGTGGAGTCGCGCCTCTGCTGCAGCCGCGAGGGACGAGACGAGGTTCTCCACATGCGTAAAAGCACACGCGCTTGTCGAGATCGGCGGAGTGTCACAGCTGGGGCTGCACGGGCGCTTCGGCCCCAACGCATTTTGCTCCACACGCACACTGGCCGTGAGCAGCGTTCGACAGGGTCGCGTCCCAAAGCTCACATGCCGTGAAATACGCGGGAAGGTCAAGCCCATGCGACCTTGCGCATTGACACTCTCGGCCTCCAACACACTCGCGACCATCATCCGCATCTCTCTTGGCTCCGCATCGATAGCCGCATCTCTCACGCACTTGCTTGACACGCCGAGTGCGAGCCGCGTGCAATGACGATGGCACTCCCTTCCTTCCTCGGCGCGACGGCCACGGCGCAGCCCTTGCCCATGCAGCTCGACCTCGACGACCCCGAACGCGCCATCTCCCAACTCAAGGCCATCCGCAACGCCGTCATCGGCTCGCGCACCAAAAAGTCCAGCCTCGTCCACACACGCGTCATCCAGCAGCTCGTCGAGCTGCTCCACGTCGACCTCGGCGCCACGCCGCATGCATTCGACCTCGTCAGCCTCTCAGCCACCATCGTCGCTTCGCTCGCCAACACGCCGGCCCATTCGACCCTGCTCCAGCTAATGCGATCGGGCACGCACGATGCGCTCCTTGCGTGCCTCACCAAGCTTACGCAGGACTTGAACCGCTCGCGACGCCACATTCTCGAACCGGTCAACGGCTCGTTTGACACACTTCGGCTGCTCGAATCGGTCCTCCGCGCTCTAAGGTCGATCCTTCTGTCTGTGGCGGATCAACTCTCTCCTAGCCCTCGATGGGGAATCGGCTCCAGCTGGGGCACGAAGCCTGCACCGGCCGGCGTAGCCATCTCCAACCCAGGCGCCTACGCTGCTACGTCCAAGATCTTTGGTAAGAGCAGCCGCGACTCACTTCCCGCGTCTCCCGTCCCCATTCAGGACGTCCTCATGAACAGCGCTAGCAATGACAATTTGCGCGGCAAGCTCAAGAACGACCAGGTCGAGTCCGAAGTCCAGCAGCAGCGCGAGCTCCGCCGTCTCGCCAGAAGTTTCCTGGCTCGAGTCTATGGCCCTGCCAATCTTGCGTTGCTGCTCGGGCCTCTGTTCATGTGCCAACTGCCGCAGGAGCAGACTTCTGCCTTGCGTCCATCTTCCACGGCTGCATCAAAGGCAGCGTCGCCCAGCAGGCCCAGCGCGAGCTCCTCCGCTGCTCACATCGACGATGCGCGCCACGAAGGCGCCCAAGCCGAAGCCTCGGGCGCAGACGGTCCGCAGGCCGTCATCGATGTCGAGCGCCTACCCATGACCGTCAAGACTAAGATCCTCAGCGTCGTCGAAATGATCTGCGCCATACTCTCGGGTACCTTGTTCATCCCGGGCTACACGCCAGATACACCCGCCGACACGTCTACATCAGTCGCAGACCAGATCTCGCAGCGTCGCGAGAGGATCCTCGACTTCAACGCCGTCGAAAGCCCCTTTGCTCCCGAATTCAAGCTTGGCGCGGGAGCCCGTGGTCGCAGCGACGCAGTCCCTGCAAGCCGTTCTTCCACGCAGCTGCAGGCCGAGGTCATTCGCAAAGGGTCGCGCTCTCGCTCGCGCATGAAAGACTCCGAGCACACCGGTACTTTTGACACCCCACCTCTGCCACCTTGGGATGAGGACGAGGTAGAGCAGCTTCGCGCACCTTCCCATCTTGCCTCGACTGGCCCACCCACCCTCCTCACGGTTCTGCTCGCTGCTGCCGAATCTGGCTTTGTGAAGGCGCAGGAGGCCGCATTGCACTGTCTGGTGGAGCTGACGCGTGATGAGCCCGAGGCATCGGCGCGTCTCTTCAAGTGCTTTTCGCCCTCGGGTCTGCTCCCAACGTCGGTGCTGCTCAACTTCCGCCACACAAGCAGCGCCAACGTCCGGCTCGCCGCCTTTTGCTGCCTCGCCAACATCATCAAGGTCCACCCGTTCAGCGCCAAGACCAACCAGTGTGTGCTCGAGGTGCTGATGGAGCTGCTCGACCGCTCGCCCTCGGCCGCGCCAGCTGTCACGCCCAGCACATCCGCATCCCAGTACCAAGGCTCTAGCCACGTCGAGATTCAGATCCAGGCCGCGTTCGCCATCGCCCGTCTGGTGGCCGACAATGTCACGCTGCAAACCCTCGCGACGGAGAGTTACGATGCGCTGTCCAAGCTCGCACATCTGCTCGACCACGCGTGCACGCGCAGCCAGCCGTCCGGCCCTGCAGCAAAGGTGGATCGCTCGAACACGGCCGCGGCCGCGATCCTGGGCAGCATTGCGGGGACCAAGCCGAGGGCGGACAACACCGTCGGTGTAGCGCCGCCGACGGTCGACGAGTCGGCCATCCGCCTGCGAGAAGCGTGCCTCACGGCTCTGGCGGCGCTGACGTTCCAGCACGATGAGCCGCGACGCAAGCTCATCGACTCGGTGCAGCCGCCCGTTCTAGCCATGGTGGTGTCGAGCATCAGCTTTCCGGCGCTTGGCGTGCGCGTGGCTGCGTGCCGCCTGACGCGTGCGCTCTCGCGCAGCCTCTCGATCCTGCGCACTTCCATCGTCGATGCTGGTGTGACACCAAAGCTTGTGGCGCTGCTGCAGGATGCGGACGAAGAAGAGGTGGTGCGCGTCGAGGCGACGGCGGCGATCTGCAACCTCGTACTCGATTTTAGCCCAATGAAGAAGCTCATCCAGGAGCTTGGCGGGGTGGACAGCCTGGTGCAGTTGGCGCACGGGGGTTCGCGGTCCCGCGCGGAAGAGGGCGACGATCAGTACTACGCGTTGTCAGCTGCGGCTACGATGCACACGAGCAGTGTGCCGGGTGCGGGTAAGGAGAATGCGGTTCGCGCCGTACGAGCGGGGCTGCCTGGATCGCAGCAGCTGAGGCTGCACGCACTGTGGGCGCTCAAGAATCTGCTGTCGCACTCGGACACGGCGCTGAAGGTGGACGTGATGAGCAAGCTCGACTTCAAGTTCGTGGCCGCGCTGTGCGAGGACGCCGATGTGGAGATGGTGTTCAAAGAGCAGGCGCTCAACATCCTGCGCAACGCTGCGGCGTCCAAAGAGTCCGATGTCACCTTCATGGTGGATGGCATGGGTGGCGGCGCACGTCTCATGGCGACTCTCGAAAAGTGCATCTGGGAAGGCCGCGGTGCGGGCGAGCCCGGCGCTGCCGTGATCGAACAGGCGGCTTTTGTGCTCGTCAACGTAGCAACGGGAACGGAACAGCACAGAAAGCTGCTGCTGAGACGACCCAACATCATGGACGCGCTGGCGTTCTTCTGCAACCATCCCTGGAAGGACATCCGCGTCGCAGCCGCGAGATGCATTGGCAATCTACTCTCGCGGCCCAAGACGACCGAGCCGCCGTCGCAGCCGGACGCCGATGCGGTGTATCCCGATCTGCACTCCGAGGCCAAGGCAAGACTCTGTACGTTCGGGCTCGATGTAAAGCTCACCGAACTCGCCCAGTCGGATGCCGAGCTCGACGTGCGCGAGCGCGCAAAGTCGGCACTCAACAAGCTCAATGCCGACACCAAGACATGAGGTGTCGTCATCCATTCGAACACAAGATCAGCAGCTCAATGCCGTGCAATGACAAATGCGAGTCTCTTTCTGCACAGTGTCAGACTTTCGTGTACTTGCACGGTCATCACGAACAGAGCGACGAGACAAAGGCAAAACACGATTCTGGGGCGGATACAAGGGTAGGTTGAGTGTACGGGAAAGATGAGGGTGCGGAATTTACTTCTTGTCCTTTGCGTCTTCCTTTGGCTTGGGCGGGGTCAACTTGAACTCGTTGGGCCTGTAGCTCTCGCCCTCGCCCACCTGCTCCCAGGGGCTGTTGGCCTCGAAGTTTCTGAATGCCTGGGTCAACTGGAGCGGTTCCGAAACGACACGCTTCTTCTCCTCGTCGTATCGCACCTCGGTGTAGCCGGTGAGCGGGAAGTCCTTCCTGAGCGGGTGACCCTCGAAGCCGTAGTCGGTGAGGATGCGACGCAGGTCTGGATGGCCGATGAAGAAGACGCCGTACATGTCCCAGATTTCGCGCTCGTACCAGTCGGCGGAGCGGAAGACGGCGGTGGCCGACGGAACGGGGTGCACCTCGTCCGCGTAGGTCTTGACACGGATGCGTGCGTTGTACTGCACCGAGAGCAGGTGGTAGACCACCTCGAAACGCTGCGAGCGCGTCGGGTAGTCGGCACCGCTGATGTCCATGCATGCACGGAACTGCGTCTGCGTGTGGTCGCGAAGGAACGTCAACGTGGGGATCACGGCGTCCGGTGCAACGTACAGCGTCAGCTCGTCCTTGACCACGCTGAACTGCTGGATGAACTTGGGCAGGCCTGTCCGTCACCAACAAGGCAAATGAGAGTCAGCACTTTCTTTCCTTCTGCTCCGTATCAACGAAGCTCTCGGTGGCGTCGGCTTACAAGAGGTGATGTAGGAGCCAAAGTCGTGCAGCGGGCCTGCAATGTCCTTGTACTTCTCGACAGGGTTGCATCCCGCAGGCTCAGCAAAGGGGCTGGCAGGGTTGACGCGGTCACCCTTTCCGTCTCCCTGAATGGTGGGGCGTGCCGAAGACTGAGCGACCGACGAGGCGAAGCCGCGCAGAGCCATGGGCACGGCCGAAGCGCGCATGCTCGAGGTGGCGTTCCTCGCCGAAACGGCGCGCAGCAGCGAGCTGGAGACGAGAGATCGAGCCGACATGTTGTGCACCTGGCAAAACAAACCTTGCTGAGGTGATCTGTGTCGGTAAGGGTGAAGTAGGATGGTGGTGGTTGTGATGCTCCGGTGGGGTGGAGAATGTCGAACCGCACACAATGCGCCGGGGGCGGATGACAAATTGGCAGCCTACAGCCACACTGCCTGGGCGCGATCGCAGAGCCAGTCTTCGCGACAAGCATCGGTTCCGAGATCCTTACGAAAATTCAAGCACTTCGCTGTTGACTTCGGTCTAACAGATTTACAGAAAATCTCGGATTGCGGATGTGTCTTAGCCAGAACCTCCATCCATGAACGGTTGGTTGGGTTGGTTGCTTGCCAACGACACCAGCTCACCTCAACGCATCTTCACTCGCCGACCCCGAGCGTCATAGCTATTCGGCAGCTACACACTCTTTCGGACTGTCTCTTCTACTGGCATCCACAGCTGTGTTTGGCTCGTCTACGGTCAGCAGCACCTCACAAGCACTACTCGCGTTGACGTACAGATCCGATCGCTAGATCCTCGAGACCATGGCGAGGGGGCGAGGACGCACATCCAACGGGTCGCAAGCTTCCGAGCCAAGTGAAGCTCCTTCCTTATCATCGGCACTTCAGACCAATGGAGACGATGAGCAGATGGCGAATGCCTCATCGTCAACCCCATCCCGCGATCAATTCGCCTATCACCCTGTGGACCTCGCCTCGACCGACGCGCTGCCTTACTTTGATCGGGACCTCGAGCTACAACCTGGCCTGCGCGCGAAAGTGGACGCCTTGATAGCTGCCGAACAGTCAAGCATGCCTGCCATCGGTCCCAGCTCCTCGCGTCTCCCGCCCGCCTACGTCCCCTTCAGCACCCGCCCCGACTTGCGCGCCGAACTCGACCGTGTCGGCTCAGGCCAGCCTTCGTCGCGCAGGCTCGATACGCACCGCTACACGCTATCGGCTCCGGAAGCTGGCGAGGAGGCGTCGATTGAAGAATGGCAGGCTGCCGTCGACAATGCGCACGCGCAGCTTGGGCACATGGATGTGCGGCTCAAGAACATCGAGCTGCTGAAACGGTACGGCAGCAACGCGTGGCGGCTGTCGAACTTTCAGCAGGAGCAGCAGATCCGGATGTTGTCGGAACAGGTGGAGGCGCTCAAGGCCGAGACGAACGAGCTCAACAGGCTGCGGCAAAAGGAGCAGACCGACACAGGCGCAAAGCTTAGCGTGCTCGAAAAGAAGTGGACCGAGCTCATCTCGAGCGGACTCCAGCTCGAAGTGGCCAATATCACAACCAGGGGCGAGATCGAGTCGCTGCAGAGCAAGAAACGCAAGCTCGAACAGCAACTCGCACAGCTCGACTGAATGCGAGCATGCCACTGCTCAGCTCAGTCGAGCAAAGACAGACTTCGTTCCACTTCCATCACAGAATTGTACTTGTACCGCTCGCACATCGATCATGGATACCTCTAGCTCATTCTGCTCTCTTCAGCGTGTGATCTCACGGCCTGTAGTGGAAGAGAAGCTTTGTCGAGGAGGTATTACAAAAGTGATGGCGGTACTGATGTTCCGCGTTCCGAAAAAAAATACAGGCGCTGTGAGGCTGAAAAGTGGTGCGGAATTCGGACGAGGTGCGGACTCGAAAGGCAAGGTGAGCCTACTTCGCAGCCAGTCACCCCAACGCTCATCGTTCCCACCTCGTCCACCACATCGGAAACGGCACGATGGCGACACTCCACGCGGACGATCAGCTCGCAGGTGCATCTTCCGAAGCATCCACGAGCTACCAAGTGCGTCTGCCGGACAAAAAGACCTTCATCGCTACACTTTCCGGCGGTGCTTTCGTAGTCGGTCTCACGGGCGCCACCATCTACGGCCTCAGAAAGGCGCGGCTGCAAGCGATTAAAGAGGCCGAGGAACTTGCAAAGACAGCTGCGACCTCGGCGCAGGTGGCAGGATCAGCGACAGCGCGCGTGCCAGCGTCACTCCAGTCACAACCGATCGCCAGAACTGCTCAGCCCGCGGCTTTCGCCGAGCAGGCGGCGGCGACAGAAACACACGCCGAGGCAGAAGGTCCAGCATCACAGGGCGCCTTTGCGCTGTTTCGACAGATGAATTCGGCAATCCTGAATCCGACACAAAGGGCAGCTGGAACGGCAGCGCCCACGTCAGTCTTCGACGACGAGACAGGCGCACTGCCGAGCGTGCTGCGTCGCAAGCGCTCACCAGCAGCAGCCAGCGTCAGCTCGACAACCACGAGGGCTCCGAATGCGAGCATAGCGACGGCGCCTGCCTCGAGCACGACACTCACACACCCGAGCGACACCAAGATGGACTTCAGCGAGATGGACTCTACGCTCGACTTTCTCGGTCTCTCGTCGCCCGTGCCCGCTGACGAGCAGAGGCGCATGAAGGCGCTCGAGGAAGAGGCATCGCGCGAGTCTGGACCCACGGGCTTCTTTCAGTCGCCTGTCGGTCTATCGCTCAAAGCATTCTTCATCGCGACGTCGATCGTCAGCTTCACGACGCTGGCAGGCGTCGAAGTTGCCAAGCGCGCACTGGGCGTGGAAACGATGGACGAATTTGTCGTCGCCATGACGCGCATCGTGCCCAGTCGACAGAAGGGCGAGGCGTCCTTAAAGAGCGTAGCTCCTCATATGCACGTTGCACGCGACGAGGCCGACGTGCCTTCGACCGGCCGCAAAGCGTCGGAGCCCAAGTCGGTCGACGAGGCGCTGACGGACCTTAGCCGTGCAGGCAGCTTCGAAGAGTGGGTGAGCACGCTCAAGACGCAGCTCGATAGCGAGCGCGACTTTGAGGTGCAGCGCCGCTTTGCCGGTGCCCCAGCAGCGTCCAACGATTCGATCTCGAGCTCGGCGCGAACCTATGCCGTGCACTCACCGCTCGAAGACGTCGAACGCGATAGTGCTGCGCCGTCGATGCTGCGCTCAGTGCTGGCCATCTCTCCCGTGCTGCCGAGCACCGCATTTGGGCTGGGCCTTGTGTCGGGCGTCCTGACGGCAGGTAAGCGCGCCGGGCTGATCTTCATGGCAGAGAACGCGCATCGACTGCCAGACACGGTGCAGGGATGGTACTTTTACTCGAAGACCAAGAACTACAAGGTGATGCTCGGTGCGGCCAAGGGAGGGCTCAAGCAAGGCGTGCGCCTTGGAATTTGGACGACCGGGTTCTGCCTGGCGGAGCGCACGGCCGAGCTCACGCGCGGGGCGGTGCAGAGCCACTTGCGCTCTACGCCGGCCATGGACGTGCAGCGCAAGTTCAAGATTCTGGGACATTGGACGGATGGTGCGCTGGCCGGCGTGGTGACGGCTGCGGCGGCTACGACGCTGTACAGACTGCCGCGGCCGGCGGCGGTGCGGGTGTTCCAGTTGGGCCTGCTGGCTGGTGCGGGTACCGGCGCGCTCAGGGATGTGCAGGAAAGAATAGTGCACAAGGAGATCGGAGGTGTAGCTAGTCATACGTAGTCCGACACCACTCGCAATGCAGCCAATGGATTGCACTCGATCAACAGAAAGAGGATGTTCAGGCAGAGTGAACGGGACGGGACTCGGAGGTGAACTGGGGAACCACGCCCGAGTGCGCATACTGATCGGCGGCAGGATTCGGTACGAACGGCTCTGTGATATTTTCCTGTCGCTGAATCTTCTTGCGCTTGGAATCGACGCTGTACTTGTGATCGCGTTGTGCAATCAGCTCTTCCGGTACGCCCTCGTTCGGATCGACGGGCATCATCAGCTTAGGCGCTCCGAGCGGTACATCCGAGTCTGGAGGATGCCATAGATGGATGGCCTTGCCGTACATTTTGCGGATCTTTCGCAGTGCAGCAAGTTCAAATTCGTCCGGGACAGGTCCACCAGTGGCTCCTCCACCTACAAAGGACTGGACTGCGTCTTGGGCTATCTTTGCGACGCTGGCAGCGGCTTGGACTGTAGCACCGGCGCGGATGCCGATGAGAACAAGGCTGCCACCCATGACCTCGTAGTCGTGCGAATGCCAGTACGGCTTCTCTTCGGCTGGCATCGACGCAAAGATGGTTTCGGAAACCATGTATTCCACGCCGATCAGCTTGGCGTCGGGGCGGTCCGAGTCGTAGATGAGGCACTGCAGCCTGTCATCCGAGGGGTTGCATGCGCAGTAGTGTACCGAGGGTACGATCGAGCCTCTCTCGTCGGCGACGACGTGGTACGCATGCAGCGCCTGGTGGATGCGATCAATGGGGCCGAAACGGTTCTCCATGGTGGAATTCAGGATGCGGTACTCAGTGAAGATGTTGGCCTAGGCCGAGAGTATATACTCTTCCACCTGCTTGCATCATGGGAGCTCTCAGTCAGCATACGACAGCATGGCCGCACGACTGAGGAGTATGAGTAATGCGTGAATCACCGACGCGAGGTGATGCTCGCCATCGAGCCACTGGCGAAGAAAGGAAGCGCACGGAAGTCTAACATACTCGAAGGATGTGCGCGCGCTCGAAGCTGCGTCCCCTCGATGCACACGGCCTGTCTCACTTGTGAAATTTTGGATGGCGAGAGGCGTAAAAGCGCCAAGTAGCGTCGTCCCTTTCAAACGTTTGCAGCAACAGGGTCCGATGACTGGGGAAAATTCGGGTGGGCAGCGCTCAGCTCCGAGCCGAATTTTGCGTCCCCGCTATTTGGAATGAAGCACCATTGTGCAGCAGCAGACAGCTCTGCAGATGTCGGAGGATGCAGTCGACGGAAAGGCAGCCGCGGATGAGGGTCCGATGCTGTGCCGCGCTGTGAGCCGAAAAATCACAGTCCCCACCCAGTTCTCCATTCCAACAGCCGCGATTGCTGGGCTGCAGTGCCGCCCTCCCCGCTGAACCGCAAAGCCGCTCTGAGTTAATCCGGCGGTTGCACTCTATCACGCCCGAGACTACAGGCCTCGTCCATCTTCCCGACGCACATTCATGCTTCGCGATCCTCATCACCATCCACCAACCAACTGAACGGATACTCTGCAGCGTCTGATCCTGAAATCACCACGAGCACCGGACGATATACGAGTCCACCTCGCAGCATAGGAACAGCGCTACTCTGCGCATCCATCGAGCTTCCCTCTCTGCTCGCCTCCCATGCCACTGGCAGCATAGACAGGCCCATGTCGGTCCAAGGCGACCACTACGCTCACCCGAGGCCGCTGCCGCCATGTGGCGTCACTGCGCTGCCTGCTTCGCCACAGCGTCCACAGCCCGGCCACGAAGGCTACAAAGACCACCAGCAACGACACCAACACCACTACGCTTACTCGGCTCATGACGCGCTTCACCCGCACCGTTCCAGCCTCAAGAGCGAGTATTCCGACCAGGATCACGCCCACACGATGGCGTCTCACCCGACTCCGCACGTCGGCTCGACATCGTACTCGGCGCAGCAGTCCTCGTCCAGCTTACCTGCAACCGTGCAGCGTCCCGCGCATCAGCTCGTCCCAGAACAGCAGCACCAGCTCGCCAACATCCACCGCTTCACGCCCTCCTGCTCGCGCTGTCGCCAAAAGAAGCTAAAGTGCGACACAAACCTTCCTTGCAACCAGTGCATCGCAAAGGGCGTTCACGACGACTGCCGCAAGGATTCCAGGATACCTCGTGGTAGAAAGCGGCCCAAGATCAGTCTCCCTTCGTCCCCGGGTCCAGAAGAAGAGATCGCTGCGCTTCGCAGACGCGTCAAGCAGCTCGAGAACATGATGGCGCTTCAGAATCGTCGCAGCTCTTCGCCACGTCCGACTTCGTCCTCCTCCAGCCACCGGCTGTCTGATAAGCGCTCGATCCCCTCGCACATACTCGGCACCAGCTCGCGTGGCTCGCAGACTTCGGCGCCCTCCGACATCGACTACAGCCACTCGCGCAACAATGCCAGCCCTACCGCCGCTTCCTTCGACTCGGACGACGATCAGCTGCCCGGCGAGACCGAAAAGTCGCTCACCACGCTCGAAAGACTCGCCGCCTCTGACCCGCGCGTCACCGAGCCCGGCCACGGCAAGGCAATGGCCAAGCAGATCAACAGCGTCTCCAACACCCAGATCCCTCCCGACGCGCCCAACGCCTACTTTGCGCCGCCCACGGCGCTCAACGAGCGCATCGAGATCCTTACGATGGCAAAGCGCATCATCCCGTCCAACTTCATTTCCGACGCCCTTATCCGCAACTTCGACGTGCGCTGTCACACCCTCGTCGGCCGCATCATGCACATGCCCAGCTTCCAACGCGATGTCGACTTCTTCAACAACGCCTCCGTCGAAGAATGCCTGCTCTCACCCAAAGGCATGTACGACCTCGCGCGCTACCTCATGGTGCTCCACCTCGGCTTGCGCTTCTATCCGTGGAAGGGCAGCGTGTACACCAGCGACTCCTCGCCCGAATTCATCGCCATCAACGCCCTCAAAAACCGCGGCGACAATGTGTCGGCGCAGTGGCTGACGCTGGCAAAGCGTGCACTCGCGGCGGATCGCACCTTCAGCCTCGGCTCGCTTACGGCGCTCCAGACCGCGCTTCTCATGATCCTCGACGGACGCGACTCGCCCAGCTACCTCCGCATGCTGCTGCGTATCGCCATCCAGACGGCGCTCGACATGGGCCTGCACCGACTCGGACGCGCCATGCCCTCACCAAAAAATCCGGACGAGGACATCGTGCGGCTCGAAACAGGTGTGCGTATTTGGTGGTATCTCGTGGTCAAAGACTGGTGCTCGGCCCAGCGCGAGGGCGCCTATACCATCCATCCGACGCAGATGACCACGCGCAAGCCGCTGCATGTCACCGACGAGATGCTCTCAGAGGGTCGCACCGACGAGATCTCGCTCGATGAGCACTGCAGCTTGAGCTACACGCTGTGCCAGATCGGCCTTGCCAACATCATCCGCGAGAGCATCGACCTGCGCAACGAACAGAGCATGCTCGGCGGCACGTACGACGCCATCTCGCCCACCAACCGCAAGTTGCTCCAAGTCAAGCTCGAGACCTTCCTCGCGGATCTGCCGCCGTTCTTCAGGCTCGAGAGCACCGCGACGCAACCTCCCATCATGGGCGTGCAGCGGTGTCTACTGCATCAGCAGACGTTTAATGTGCTGCTCAAGCTCAACCGCAAGAGTCTGGCGTCGTACAGCGAGCGCGCGACGTGCACGTTGCTGGCCGAGCAGCTTGTGTCGACGCAGAGGCTGGTGCGTAGCGTGTGTCCCGTGATCGACGGATTCTGGGTCAATTCCCTGCATCTGTTTGGCGCGACGCTCACGCTCACCATCTCGCTGCTGCTGGATGGCGAGATGGATGCCGAGGCAAGGGAGAGGCGCAGGCACAAGGTGCACACGGCGCTGACGACGATGCGCGAGACGCCGGGCTCGGATCGCGGCAGTCGCATCATCGAGACGCTGCTCGACGAGGAGCAGAGGCTGTGGCAGTCGGATCGTCGCTTGCCGCTCGATTTGGCTGGCTTGACGCGTCGCATCGTTGAGCAGACGCTCGACCCGGCGGAAAGCGCAGCGGACCGTGGTGGCGGAGCGATCTCGGTCCCGATCGAACCGCACTGCGGTCCGAGCATGTGCGATGTGACGCCGGACGAGTCGGTGATCCCAGCGTTTGCGTCTGGCTGGGGAACGGCGCCGTTGGACGTGCTGGATCCGACGCAGCTCATGCCCTGGCAGCCCGCCGCCGACCTGTACAGCCGCCCCTCGCGGCCGTACGAACACAGCCTGCGTCCGTGGCAGGAACCTTCCTCGCCACGCACCGAGCTCGAGGGCGCACACAACTCGCTCTGGGACTGGCTCTTCTCGCATGCTGCGCTGCTGCACGGGCCCGATCCACCGGTGGAGGGAAATCCAAATCTGCCGCCACCGCCACCGCTGGCGTCACAGGCACAGCCGCCGCTGCAGCCGCAGTGCTGATCGCACATCCATACCCCGTTAGCTGCAATATTCACACTCGCGCCGCGTTTTCAAACCAGACCTGAATTATGGGAGCGAGCCAAGGAGCGGATGGATACATTGACGTGGGGGGCACATCGGTTAGTGTGCATTGGAGCCGGACTTCGTGATGGCTACGGCGGCGAGGACGGCTACGCCTAGGAAGCCGATGGCTGCCGGGAGAGCAAGGTCCTTGGGGAGCACTCCGAAGAGGAGTTCTTCATCGGCCGGTTTACGCTTGGAAGTCTTCTTTGGCGCCACTTCTTCGTCTGCGGCTTCACGCTCTTCTTCCTCGGCGACGCTTTGGAGTTGGGCGTCTGCATTTTCGCGTGCCTGCTGACGTTTCCTTGCCGTCTGGCTTGCGGCGGTTGTTGGGGTGGCCGCTGCTCCGGCACGCGCAGCAGCCTCGTCCCATCCTCGTCCGCCCTGGAGCAGCAACACGACACGGTCGCGTCCCTGCTTGCGCGCCACCTTGACTGCGTCCTGCACATCGCCATCGGCTGTGATCAGCACCACATCCTCCTCATCGTCCGTGTAGGCCAGCTGGAAGTCGTTCGGATCCGGAACTTCCGCTGCGCCATTGACTGCCGGCTGAGCTTCACCGTTCGCCTCGCCATTCTCCACGGCGGCCGAAGCGGCGGCGGGAACAGGCTCGAAGAACGGATCGCCGCCAAGCTTGATGCACACGATCTCGCGGATCGTCTCGTAGCTGTCGTACCGCGCCTGGAAGCGGTGCGTCCTGCCGCTGGGCGTGACGAATTTGAAGAGGTACGTGCCGTCGTCCGCCTCGACGGCCGCGGATGAGGGGACTCCGATGGCGCTCGCGCCATCGTCGCCGTTGAGCGCATGACCGACCGCACTGGCAGAATCGTTGGGGTGAAGGTCGGACGAGATATCCGCGATACCCGCACCAACCTTGCTCGGGGTGGGCGGTTCGAACTGGCTCTCCGAGTGGCGCATGCTGCCGCTGACGGCCGACTCGTCGTCGCCGGCGATCGAGTTGGACTGACCAAACGAGTTCCAGAATCGGTTCCACATGGGACCGCCCGCCGCACCGTCGCCGCCAGCCTGCTCGTCGTTCATGCTGTTGATCTGCTCCAAAGTGGCGTAGGTGAGCTTGAGCACGTCCACCACGCCGACCAGACGGCTGTCGACGTCGACGACGGGCAAGTTGAGGTATCTACCGTCATGCATCTTGCGCAGCGCCTCCTGGATGGTCAATGAGGGCGGGGCGGTGTCGGGGTGGGGCGTCATGACACGCACCACTGAGCACGTCTTAGGGTCCAGACCCGCAGCGATGACACGCAGCACAACGTCCTTGGAGGTAAAGATACCGGCGATCTTGCCCGAGACGGCGCCGCCGCCGCCGATCTGGCCGGTGCCCGGACCGCCGGTGGACTCCATGACGCAGACTGCGGTGGTGTGGTGCTCCTTCATGAGACGCGCCGCCTCGCGCACGGTGGTGCGCACGCCGACGCAGCAGGGAAGTGTGCGCGAGTCGAGGATGGACGAGAGGTCGGGGATGCTCATCTTTTGGCGCAAGGCCTCGATGTACTGCAGCATGGCCTGCTGCGGGCCGGCGGAGCCGCCCCACTCGCTCTGGACGCCCTCGAGCGCATTGTAGAGCTTCTGGGAGGAGCCGTGGGCGCGCTCGAGCTTCTCGAGGGCCTCGTAGAAGACCTTGGCAATATCGAGGAGGCCGACAACGTCGCCGTCCTCGTTGCAGACGGGGAGGTGGCGGAATCCGCGCGTGACCATGGTGTTGAGCGCCTCGGTGGCGGAGGTGGTGTCGCGGGTGACCATGGGGGAGCGCGTCATGATGGTGGAGACGGGCGTGTTGCGTGCATCGAGGCCGGCCGAGACGACACGGAAGGCGAGGTCCTTGGCGGTGAAGATGCCGGCGAGGTGCTCCTCCTCGTCGACGACGAGCACACAGTCGGTGCGCTTGGCTGCGCACAGCTGACTCGCATCGGCGACGCTGATGGACTGCGGAACGGTGAGCGCAGGCAGCGGACGCAGCGCAGAGACGGTGCCAGCGGCGGCGACGGGCGGACGCGCAGAGCGCTTGGTGCGACGCGAGGCGATGGGGGTCGCAGGCTTGCCCGACTTGCGCTGCAATTCGCCCTCGATCTTCTTGCGGATGGCCTGCGAGACGAAAGGAGAGGAAATGTGTCAGCACGATTGTATCTACAATTGCGGCGGGGTTCACAGCAGTACAAGGAACTACGTACCTCGTCACGCTTGGACTGCCTCTTGCGAGTGTCGGTAGCGTCGCGGAAGCTGGAGGTGGAGCTCATGTTGGACATGGAGGTGGAGCGAGGGAGGTTGGTGGAGGGTTGCAAGGGGCTAGGAGATGAATCCTCTTGGCGTACGGGAAGGGGGATGCGCGACATCCACGGCGAGCCGACGAGGATGGTGGAGGCGTCGTCGCTAGAGACGACGGCGTGCGGACGGGCGTGATGAGGGAGGCGACGATAGCGGAGAGCAGCAGTGAGTACCGAACGAGCGAGCGAGGCGAGGCAGTAGCCGGCGATGTGGGAAACACGAAATGGACGTGGAAAAAAGAGCCTGTCTGTCTAGGCGAGGCGTGCGGGAGGGCAGAGAGCCGTGAGCAGCGGGTGTGTGTGTGTGTTGCGTGCGTGTGTTGTTTGGTGAGGAGCGTGAGAGAGAGGGTGAGTGCCTGCCTGAGCGGGTTGTGAGTGTGTTTTTGGGTCGACTATTTTCTCTAGACGCGCTCTCGCTCCGCAGAACAACACTCGTCTAAGAGGGCCAATTGGCCCACTCGTCCGCTCAGCCAGGCCAAGCGCGAGGGAGTCAATCCTAGCAGCCGTGTTGCTCTCGAGTCGCAGCCGCAACCACGCCGCGCTCGATTCCCGCTTCCCTTGCGGTGCCTGCCCTGCCTGCCCTGCCTCGCTTCCGCAAGGTCACACCGATGCGTTGGCTCGCTGCTGCTTGGGATGTTTCGCTGCGCCGCCGGTCGGGTCCCTCAACCCAGCGGCTCAGCCCAAGCATGGTCGGCCCGAACCAAACAATGCGAGATTGGCAGGCACGGATCGGTCTGAGATCGGGTCACGTGAATTGATCGAGCAAAGATTGTCATATGACTCAGGCCTAACATTGCAAACAGATCGCCGCCCTGGAACTTTTCGGTACTGCGCCCCAGCTACCTCGCTGCTGCGCTTTTTCCACAGCGACTCGTGGAGCTTGGTTGGGTCGCTTCCTGTCAAACTCGATTGCTTCCTCCTCATCGGTCGCTTCCCGCAACAGCATCCCTACGAATAGCGCTCCCATCCTCGATCAGCCAACATGGGTGTCGTCGAAAAGATCAAGGAGCTCGAAGATGAGGTCGCAAGGACCCAGAAGAACAAGGCAACAGAGTAAGTGCACACGTCGCCGCTTGCCAGGTTTGCCATGCCGATGCTGATTTCGCGTTCCAACCTTGCTCAACAGGTACCACCTCGGTCAGCTGCGTGCCAAGATCGCAAAGCTCCGCCATGAGCTGCTCGAGCCGCAAAAGAAGTCTGGCAAGCCCGGCGAGGGCTTCGACGTCATGAAGTCGGGCGATGCACGTGTTGCCCTCATCGGCTTCCCCTCGGTCGGAAAGTCGAGTTTCCTCTCTAAAGTCACAGACACAAAGTCCGAAGCCGCAGCCTACGAGTTCACCACGCTCACATGCCAGCCAGGCGTGCTCGAGTACGAGGGCGCAAAGATCCAGATCCTCGATCTGCCCGGTATCATCGAGGGCGCTTCCGAGGGCAAGGGTCGAGGTCGCCAGGTCGTCGCCGTCGCAAAAACAGCAGACATGATCATCATCATGCTCGACGCCACAAAACCAGACACGCACCGTGCGCTTCTCGAAAAGGAACTCGAGGCTGTCGGCATCCGTCTCAACAAGTCCAAGCCCGACGTCGTCCTCCGCAAGAAGAACGCCGGCGGCATCGTCATCACCAAGGCCATGGGCCTCACTCTCACCAAGATCGACGAGAAGATGATCCGCTCCATCCTCCAAGGCTACAAGATGCACAACGTAGACGTCATGCTCAGGGAAGACATCACCGTCGATGAATTCATCGACGTCGTGCTCGGAAACCGCAACTACGTCCCCTGCCTCTACGTCTACAACAAGATCGACTCGATCAGCATGGAACAGATGGACAAGCTCGCCAGGCAGCCCAACTCGGTCGTCATCTCGGTCGAAGCCGACCTCAACATCGACTACCTCAAGGACATCATGTGGGACAAGCTCGGCATGAATCGCATCTACACCAAAAAGCGCGGCGAACGTCCCGACCTCTCGGATCCACTCGTGGTGCGCAAGGGCGCCACCATCGAGCACGTCTGTCACCAGGTCCACCGCGCCCTCGCTGACAAGTTCAAATACGCCCTCGTCTACGGCAAGAGCAGCAAGTTCCCCACAAGCCAAAAGGTGGGCCTCAATCACATTGTCGCCGCAGACGACGTTGTCAGCATCTTTACAAAGTGATTCGTGCCTGGCTTGGCTTGGCCTAGACCTCGTCACCCTGCTTTCATGCGCCCTTTTCCTCGTTGCATCATTGTATTCTAGTCTCATCTCTTGTGTAATCTGCCACGTATCTTTCGCTTGACAAGACGAGCCCGCCCACCAGCGTGTATCTTGCTTCGCACCGAGCATGCCCCGACCTGAACAATCCTTTGTTGGCCGCCACAAAGCGCCATGTGGAGGAATGGTGCGCATCGCGTCGAGCAAAGTGCCGCTAACAAAAAAGAAAAGAAAAAAAAGGCTCAAAAAATCCGAGCTGCAGAATTTGAGTGCGGCTAGGGCTGGCGTGCCTGGGATGCGGAGCTTTTTGAGGGTGCGGAAAGGAACTGAGCGTGGAGGCTCGCATCTCAGATCCACTTGACTTGGCTCAGCCATCCTTTGTCTTCTACATCCACATCCACATCCACAACCACCTTCATCCTCAACATTCACGCATCCTCATCGCATCCCCCAAACTTTGTGCTACAGTGCGCTGCGCAGCTTTCACGTCATCGTCGTCGCAGCGACACCAGCGTTTCAGCGCGCACCCACCTCGCCGCACGCACATCCCAACCTACCACACATAAACGCAGTCAGGCCGGCCTGAATTGCAACGTCCACCATCGCGCATTGCATCCGCCTGTCACTGCGATCCGAACCTCACGTTCAGTACCCTCAAAGCAGACCATCGGTACACGCCGCATCGACCGCACCCGCTGGTACCCCCTAGTACCACTAACACATTCCCATCGCATCTACATCAGCGCTGCGATCATGCCGAGTCGAGGCGGCCGCGGGGGTCACACAATCGCAGGCGCTGCACTGCGCGGCGCAGGCCTTGTCGGTGACGGTGACGTCGGCATGCGCGATGCTGCTGGGCCGAGTCGCAGCCGCAATGGCAGGAGAAGCCACAAAGATGGCGGAGCCGATCCATCCAATCATGTAAGTGCTTCCACCATCACGTCGTAGACGACTGATCGCCAATTTCTCTGCAGGCTCTCTTGCCCGACGAGTCGCCATCGCTACCGGATCAGATCGCGGCCCGTCCGCAGTACGACTGCGAGTCTCTACACTCCTTCAAATTACCAGTGCATTCAACTGATCCTTCGTTTCGATCGACAACCCACTCCCTACAAACTCGCAACTCGCATTGGCATGTCCATCGCAAATGCACTCCCTTCCAACTGATTCCATCGCAATCTTGCGCATCGTCGCACCGTCTCGATAGAACGGGCCCGGAAACTCTCTCCAAGGCCGCATAGCACGCCAGCGCGCCAATCCCCTTGGAAACCGTCCAGCAGGGAGAGGCAAGAAGGCTGCCATCAACGTCAACGACGGTCTTCGAGCTGGCAACACGGCTTCCGTCCTCAAAAGCATCTCATCATCCAAAGCACAGGGAGGCGGCCGTATACCCGGCGGCGGCGGCATCGTCTTCTCCGGCAACGATATGCCAAAGACCCAGAACGTCGTCTCTCTCATCAAGCGCTTCCTCGAATCGCGCTGGAACGCGCAGGCCAAATTCCTGAATCTCGAAGTACGTCTTGTCCCCCTTCCCATCCGCCCCTACACGTCTCCAAACGGACTTACTGATTCGTTCCATTCCACCCCTTCCCACCGCGTCTTTCCGCTTCCATCAGAACATGCGCGCGGACCCAATCTTCCAGGCCGAGGGCATCAAAGCTCCGGGTGTCCCTGGTGCTCCAAAGGAGCTCGCTAACGTCATCTGGAAGCTCTGCTCCGAGACGTATCCCGATGTCGTCACCATCTCGCTCGCCAACAACGCACTGCGCAGCCTCGGTCCCGTCAGCTCGCTTCCCTCCTACTTGCCCAATCTCCAGAACCTCTCCCTGGAAGGCAATGAGCTCAAGTGGACCAAGGATCTCGACACCTACGCCTCGCGCAAGAGCAAGCTCGCCAATCTCAACGAGCTCTTGCTCACCGGCAACCCTGTTCATGCTAGTGCCATTGCGGCTGGCAACGAGGAGGGATACCGCCGTGAGGTCTTGTCCAAGTTCCGTCAGCTCACCATGCTCGACCAGAAGCCCGTGACGCAGACCGAATCGGGCTTCGCCAACTTGCCGTCGTCCAGCAAGTCCAAGAAGTTGGACGCCGATGCGGCTCAGGTCCCTCTGCGCAACTTCCCCGTGCCCAACAAGCCGGGCTTCGTCGACGCTGAAGCTGGCGCCATCATGCCCAACTTCCTCTCCAAGTACTTCACCCTCTACGACACAGATCGCTCTCAGCTCGGCGAGGTCTATGCGCCACAGGCTCAATTTTCCTACTGTCTCAACGTCGTCCCGCCGCCAAGGGCTCGTGCCGCAGGCTTCCTCCACACCATGCCTCACCAGAAGGAGCTCACGTTTGACCGCTACCAGGACAACGGCAACCGCAACCTCATGCGAGTCCACGCTCCCAAGATGCGCCATCAGTCACTCCACCAGGGACCCGGTTCGATCCTGGCCTGCCTCAAGAAGCTGCCAAAGACTTCGCATCCGCTCACCGACGCATCCAAGTTCGTCGTCGACGCTTGGGTGTTGCCCAACAATGTGATCGGTGCGCGGCTCAAGGGCGAAGAGCGGCCCGAGGCGCTCCTCTACATCAACGTGCACGGAGAGTACGCTGAAGCACCTAGCCAGGGCATCCGCTCCTTCGACCGCACCTTTGCCGTCGCGCCTGTGCCACCAAGCAGCCCTGCAGCCGCTGCCGGCTGGCCGTGCGTCATCCTGTCGGACCTGCTTGTGGTGCGCCACTACTCGAGCCCCGCGGCCTGGGCGCCCGACAGCCTGACGACCGGCGATGTCACCGCCGAGCAAACGCAGGCATTGCAGGCGGCGCAGCAGGCGATGCCAAATCCCGCCGTCCCGCAGTCTGGCGCGCCAGCCGTGGGAACGGCGGCCCCGGTTCCAATGGCGGCAGGTGCAGCACTGCCGGCGTACCTGCAGAACCAGGCGCCCGCGGCAGGGATTAACGAGCAGCAGCATGCCATGTCGCTCCAGCTCGTCGCGCAGACCGGTCTCATCTACCCCTTCGCCGTGCAGTGTTTGCAGGAGAATGGCTGGGACTACAATCTGGCGCTCACCAACTTCCAGAACCTCAAGGCCAGCAATGCGATTCCCGCACAGGCGTTTGCACAGCCTGTGTAGGTCGATCGCCTTCCCCCCCCCCCCCCCCCCCCCCCCCCTCCCTCCCCCCCCTCCCCCCCCCCCCCCCCCCCCCTCTTCTTTTTCCCCATCCCCCTGCCCCGCCCCGTCGCCCAGCCGCAGCACACAAAAAAA